>ML664060.1:1330647-1374470 GCA_007570785.1 Antilocapra americana | reverse complement strand
TATCCTGAAACTTTGCTATATTCACTGATTAGCTCTAGTAATTTTCTCGTAGAGTCTTTAGGGTTTTCAATATAGAGGATCATGTCAACAGCAAACAGAGAGAGTTTTACTTCTTCTTTTCCAATCTGTATTCCTTTGATTTCTTTATCTGCTCTGATTGCTGTGGCCAAAACTTCCAAAACTATGTTGAATAGTAGTGGTGAGAGTGGGCACCCTTGTCTTGTCCCTGATTTCAGGGGGAATGCTTCCAGTTTTTCACCATTGAGGATAATGTTTGCTGTGGGTTTGTCAAATATAGCTTTTATTATGTTGAGGTATGTTCCTTCTATTCCTGCTTTTTGGAGGGTTTTTATCATAAATGGATGTTGAATTTTGTCAAAGGCTTTCTCTGCATCTATTGAGATAATCATGTGATTTTTATTTTTTAATTTGTTAATGTGGTGTATTACATTGATCGATTTACGAATATTGAAGAATCCTTGCATCCCTGGGATAAAGCCTACTTGATCATGATGTATGATCTTTTTGATGTGTTGTTGGATTCTATTTGCTAGAATTTTGTTGAGGATTTTTGCGTCTAAGTTCATCAGTGATATTGGCCTGTAGTTTTCTTTTTTTGTGGCATCTTTGCCAGGTTTTGGAATTAGGGTGATGGAGGCCTCATAGAATGAGTTTGGAAGTTTACCTTCGTCTGCAATTTTCTGGAAGAGTTTGAGTAGAATAGGTGTTAGCTCTTCTCTAAATTTTTGGTAGAATTCAGCTGTGAAGCCATCTGGTCCTGGGCTTTTGTTTTTTGGAAGATTTCTGATTACGGTTTCAATTTCCATGCTTGTGATGGGTCTATTAATATTATCTATCTCTTCCTAGTTTAGTCTTGGAAAGTTGTACTTTTCTAGGAATTTGTCCATTTCATCCAAATTGTCCAGTTTATTTGCATATAGTTGCTGATAATAGTCTCTTATGATCCTTTGTATTTCTGTGTTTTCTGTTGTGATTTCTCCGTTTTCATTTCTAATTCTGTTGATTTGGTTCTTCTCCCTTTGTTTCTTGATGAGTCTGGCTAACGGTTTGTCAATTTTATTTATCTTCTCAAAGAACCAGCTTTTGGCTTGGTTGATTTTTGCTATGGTCACTTTTGATTCCTTTGCATTAATTTCTGCCCTGATCTTTAAGATTTCTTTCCTTCTACTAGACCTGGGCTTCTGCATCTCTTCCCTTTCTAGTTGCTTTAGGTGTATAGTAAGGTCATTTATTTGATTTTTCTCTTGTTTCCTGAGGTGAGCTTGTATTAAAGCCAATCCTTTTTTAAATGGCTTTTATCTCCACATTTAAAACATTCTTCATTCCCCTTTTTAAAGGCAGCAACCACTGTTTGAGCATCTTTTGAGTTTCTGATCCTAAATTGCATCTTTTGAGCTTCTGATCCTAAATTGCGGCAAGCCTTCAGATAATCGATAATAGTTCCTGTTTCCCGAATAGGAGCTATGGCCTTAATTTTAATATCAAAAGGTATCCTAGAGAAGTCGTTGCCAGAGTCATTAGGTTTTAGCAAAGGGGAGACTTTTGGATTCCTGTCTGCTGGCAAAGTAAGAGTGCTTGGAACAACTGGGGGAGGGTTTGTAAATATATTATGCTGTTCTAATTGGGCCTTTTGTAAGACTTCATCATTTAATCTATGTTCATGTAATAAGTGTTCTGCCTGTTGCTGAATATCATGAGGGCCAGGATTACTTTGAAGTGGCAGAATCACAGTATCAATAAGAGCCCATAAAGGCCAGAAATCTTTAGATAAGTGATAAAGTAAAGTAGAAAAGTGATGGGGCTTTCCCGCCACTATGCCCATGTCTCTTAGTACTTACCAGCTTCAATAAGCTCTGTGTCACTTTGCCCAGATTGGCCACGATTTTTTCCCAAGTCTCTGTTTGGGTGCCACTTGTTATGACCCTTTAATGGGCCAGGGCTTTGGGGTACAGACTCGACGATGATAAGAAAATAAAGGAAGAGAGAAAGGAGAGAGAGAGAAAAAAAAATGAATAGAGACATGGGGACGAAGACTCTGATGGAGTAAAGGCGTTTATTCAGCATAATCTGGGCATATATATACTGTCTTACAAGATAGCCTTTTCAACAAAGATAAAGATAAAAAATCTTACAACTTATCCAGGAAACATAAGGCTAGAATCCTTCTAAATGAGAGGGGGGTTGTAAAACTCACTTTCCATAACAGAAAGGGAAGAAGGCCATAAATAGTTACTTTTACTCTAAGAATGTATGTATTCCTTTTGTCTCTGGGAGAGGTATGCCTCGCCACTCATCCCTGAATATTCAGGAATTGATAAGGGACATCAGAAAACAGCAGACAGGAAGCCTCCTGCAAAATGTTCCCTGACACATGTGACCTTGGAGATCTTTCTCAGACCTGGTGTTCTTGCAAATACTCCATTTAGAGCACAAAGCATAAGCTGATCATCCTACATCAGAGAGAGTAGCATCTCCAGGAGATTGGCTGTCTTTTCATGGCGTGTCAACTCTGGATACTCACTGTGTGATTTGAAATATCTCCCCTGCTGGAATTGATCTCTTCCTTCCCTGAGCTCCCACTGTGTTTCATCTGTCTCACTCTTTAGATGCCTTATATTACAGTTAGTTCTGTACTGCTCTCACCACTATTAGGCTGAGAATCCCCAGAGGGCAGGACTGGGTGCCTCTTGCTTTAGCCAGCTCTCCATCTGACACACCACTGGGCCTGTTGGCTTGTAATCAATTTCAAGGCATTCAATCAATGCTTGTTGAATAAAGGAATTTTACTTATGGACATTTTCTCTTATACTGCATTTCCATCACACTTTTTCTTTCTGTTGTTTTAAAAAATGATTTTATTATTTATTTATTTATTTTAGGCTGTGCTGGATCGTAATTGCTGTGCAGACTTTTCTCTAGTTGCAATGAGCAGGGGCTTCTCTTTAGTTGCGGTGCACTGGCTTCTCATTGCAGAGGCTTCTCTTGTTGTGGAGCAGGGCTCTAGTGTGTGAGGGCTTCAGTAGTTGTGGCTCCCAGACTCTAGAGCACAGAATCAGTAGTTGTGGTGCAAGGGCTTAGTCACTCCACAGCATGCAGGATCCTCTTGGATCAGGGATTAAACCCATCTCCTGCATTGCCAGGCAGATTCTTTTCCACTGAGCCACCAGAGAAGGCCCACACTTTTTCTTTTTGATTAAATGGTTTAATCATTCAGAAGGTGCTATTGTAATATTTAAATCTATTATCTTTTCTGCTAAATAACTGTGTGGTATTCCCTGCTTTTCAAAATTCGGTAACAAAATTATGAAAAAAGCATTTGGTAAACATCTCATGGAAAGTCAGTTTCTCTTATTATGTGGGGGACTTGATGTGTTGTGTTTAAACCAACTCAGTATAGATTTGATCCCTAATTTGCTTTTTTTTTTCTGTTTCTCTTCATCAACACTCATTTTTTGTGACTGATTTCACTACATGTTGAACTAGCTCAGCAGTTGACCTTAGTCTCTTAAGGGAGACAAAAATGATACTGTTATTAAGCATCTAGGTCAAAAATAAAAGAAAAGTAAACTAATATTTTGAATTGGCATTTTGAGACTTGAGGATATTTATTTATCTGCTTTACAATGAAACTATTTGGTAAAACTGGTACCAAAATAATTTGATTGTTTTAGTTGCTTTATTGGAAGAGCTATGTTGGAGTCATATAGAAACAACCAGATGCAGCTTCTCTTGGTATACTCCTTGCCCAAGGATATGCGTCAGTTCTTAGAATCTATCTGTCCAGCAATTCCTGGATGCGGGTTACAATTTTATCTTGCTGCTCATATTTGGGCTTCCCTGGTGGCTCAGCTGGTAAAGAATCCACCTGCAATGCGGGATACCTGGGTTTGATCCTTGGGTTGGGAAGATCTCCTGGAGAAGGGAACAGCTACCCACTCCAGTATTCTGGCCTGGAGAATTACATGGACTGTATAGTTCATGGGGTTGCAAAGAGTAGGACAAGACTGAGTGACTTTCACTTTCCTCATATTTAGCTCTGTTGTAACTCAGCAAGTGTCTTGGGTAAGTCCCATGAGTCATAGAAGCTGAGAGTGAGCCGGATCAGAAATACTGGCTACGGATAGATGATCATTATAAAAAGCACACTTTGACCTCTTAAATTATGCCAAGTTACAAGGCTTTCTTTTTGACACATTGAAATTATCTGGTCTCTTCAATATTTAATTTATTACTAATGAGGGACTGCAATTGCTTTGAATTAAGTAGACTACATTTATCATAAGATCTGGTACCTTTATACTTCCATTTTAAAAAGAATATCTGAAAGAAAAAATGTAGAAAATTAGATGCATGAAAATACCTTGTCTAATCAAGAACCATGATCATTACCAGCTGTCAAAAGATATCTTAAAATATTTAATGAGCTAAATTAAGCTGTAAAGACATGTCATACCTTTTTATAGAAATTCACCTGGATTTGACCCTTTGATCTCACTTCAGTGAAGCATGAACCAAGGAAACAAGGGAGGAACAGAGCAGAATGGAAGAAAAAGTGCTAATCAAGGAGGCAAGATACTCAGCTTCATCACTCATTTGCTGCACGACTTTTGGCAAGTCACTCTCCTGTTCTAAATTTCCACTTTCCCACCTGTAGAATGAGATAGTAGGTCTAGATAGATGTGTCTGATTGCTTCATAGTCCATGCTTCATCCATGTGTAAAAAATTCAAGAGTCTCAAGGGACAACTACCACAACATATTATGATGTTATCAAGTATTATATAGGATATGACTTTGGAATCAGATAGATAGGGACTTCTCTCGTGGTCCACTGGTTGAGAATCCACTTGCCAATGAAGGGACACAGGTTTGATCCATGGTCTGGGGAGATCTTACATGCTGCAGGGCAACTAAGCCTGTACGCCACAATTAGGGAGTAGCCCTGCTTGCTGAAACTAGAGAAAGCCTGCAAGCAGCAAGGAAGACCCAGAGCAAAAAAAAAAAATCAGATAAGAATTCAACTCTGGGCTCTCAACTCACTGTCTATATGACCTTAGAAAAACCAGTTTCTCTTTCTGACCCTTAGTTTTCTCTCTGTAAAATGGGGATGATGACACTACATATCTTTCATAACTTTCATCAAAATAAAATTAGCTAATGGTATCTCAGTGGTAAACAATCAGCCTGTCAATGCAGGAGATGTGGGTTCCATCTCTGGGATGGGAAGATCCCCTGAAGAAGGAAATGGCAATCTATTTGAGTATTCTTGCATGGAGGAGGAATGGAGCCTGGAAGGCTACAGTCCCTGGGGTCACAAAGAGTCTGACACAGCTTATTGACAAATGACCACAATGGGTGTCTTGAATTCTGACTTTTTTCAATGTTTGAGAATATAAAACTTATCCTGCTTACCCATAAGTGATTATAGGCTTGGTAAAGCCCAAAGAAAACAATGAATGTAGATGAAATGCAGTCTGTCATGGTTGCCTGAAAGGAATGACAAACCAAGTGACTTGGGAATCAGAAACCATGAGAGCACTTGCAACTTAGAGAATCAGAGTGGACACCTGTGTCCCTTCGGTGTATCTACTTTGTGCTGAGTAAGCCTGAAGGTAAGGAGGGATAAGAACAATGCCTGCAGTCCAGGTGTTCACAGAACCAGTGAAAGTGAAAAGGGAAAGCCCCTCAATAGTGTCTGATGTTTTGTGACCCCATGGACTATACAGTGGAATTCTCCAGGCCAGAATACTGGAGTGGGTAGCTTTTTCCTTCTCCAGGGGATCTTCTCAACCCAGGGATTGAACCTAGGTCTCCATCACTGCAGGCGGATTCTTTACCAGCTGAGCTACGAGCAAAACCAGTGAAGTGATTCTTAAGTATTTTTGCTCCATAGACCACTGAATAGATTGATCAAAGTAAGGACTCCATCTCAGCTTTCAGGTTCAGAGGGTTCAAGAACACTGTGAAAGTTCATTCTTATACTCCTAGGGTGAATGGATTCCAGATTAAAAAAATTCTGATTTAGTTGGAGACTTTGGCACTTGAGATAAGTTTTGAAGAATGGCTAGAATTTCAAATGGTGAGGAAGAACAGTCTTCTTGGTCTTGGAACACATCCTTTCCAGTCCCATGGCTTGTACCGACCACTTGCTTCTGCACATTTGTTAGCCCAGAAAAAAGTGTCCAGTTTCAGCTTTGCTGCCTTTCATGACATACATCACCTGTGGATGCTTCCCTGGTTTCTATATCAAAGTGCCCCACAAGGACCTCAGGCTTCTGTGCCTTCATCCAGGCCCCCAAGGCCCAGACTTGGTTCCTACTTTTCATGGCTGCCAATGTCTTTGTTCTCCCATCTTGCAAAAGGCTCAGTGGAACCAGTTAACAGGCATGAGTGCATGTTTAGTAGCTTCAGTTGTGTCTGACTCTTTGAGACCCTATGGATGGTAGCCCACCAGGATGCTCTGTCCATGGGATTCTTCCGGCAAGAATACTGGAGTGGGTTGGCATTTCTTCCTGCAGGGGAGCTTCCTGATCCAGGGATCAAACCTGTGCCTCTTAATGTCTCTTGCATTGGTAGCTGGGTTCTTTACCCATGAGTACCACCCTGGGAAGCCCCGGTGAACAGGCAGTGAAGAGGTATTTGTGAGCCAGAGGTCTGTCTCAGCTCTAATGCCTACTCTGACAAAGCCAGTCTGGTCTATCAGTTTTGTTTTTTCACTGCCCCTGATACTGTCCTTTGATTCACTCTCTTATAACTGTATACAACTTTGTTTCACAGCACAGACTAACTGGGATAACAAATGACTCCCAAATTATGGTGGGTTAATCCAATCAGTTACATTTCTTGTGCAGTTTTCAGTCCAGTGCAGGTAGACAAGAGTGGAAGCTCAGCTGAGTGGTCCTTCCAGTCCAAGGTTGATCCTGTTCCACACGTGGCTTTCAAGATTGCTCTGAGAACTGGCATCTAGATGGTGAAAAGGAAAAACAGTGGGAGAGGAGGGTGGAGTCTGGAGGAAAGTAATATGCATCCTGATCCAATGGCAAGAACACAGCCACATGGTTCCCTCATTGCAGCCGGGAGGCTAGGACAAGCGGTCTAGCCGTGTGCTCAATGGGAAAGTGAAAAGAATTTAGTGAATACATAATAGCATCTCTTCCATACATGGCCATTATCTCATTTGATCTTTCTCCGAACTCTGGGAGGTACACAACAAGGATTAATATTCTCTGTTTACAGATGAGGGAACAGGATCCTAGAGATGAAATGATTTGCCCAAAGCCACTGCTGGTAAATGGCAGAATCCACCATCAAACCGAGGCTGTCTGCTCCAGTACTCAAACTTCTTCCTTGATACAACCTGACCTTCAGGTTTTACTAAATATAATCTCTGAGTGTCACGGAAAGAATCCTAAGGGCAAATCATATCAAAGTGAAATGTGGGGGCACTGTACATTAGGTATATTTGAAGGAATTCATTAAAATGCAGATTCCTTGGTCCCTAGCTACACCTACTCACTGATTCAGTCTGTAGAGGGTGAGTTGAAGAATTAGCTGATGAGTCTTCTATGCAGGATATAGTATGAGAACTCTCTGCCTAATGACTCAATTTTCATCTCTTTGCTTAAAGGAAAACAAAATAAGGATCCTTATAGGAAGCTGCCTTTTACTAGTTTATAATCTGTGCTCTGCTGGAAAACCTCCAAATCTGACGTTGGCAATGAAAGATTCAGTTGTATTTTAATGTTTAAAGACAAATGGATTTCTTTCTAAAAATAGGCAAGTGGAGGTAGGGGTGGGCCAGGGTCTCTTACAAAATTATCACTCGGTTGTAGAAGTGCTTAATAAAACTTTGGCTATCTCTACTGGCAAAGGGACTAAAGACCTGAAGCAAAATTCTATGGTGATTCAAGTAAAAATAATCTTCCTTTCTCTTGAATTTAGAGCTTTATGTGCAATTCTGAGATAATGCTTTAAATTGAAGATAATTTTAGAATCAATTTAGGGGATAGATTCTTTCCCCTGTCATGTTGCCCAAATATTGAATATAGATTTCATTGCACATCTGGCATAAATACTGCATGGTCTAGGACATCAGGGGTATAAATATTTCACAATCACAAGACAGATATAGCAATCATTCATCCAGTTTCATAAGCTTCTGAATTCATACTTTTGCAATCCACCCTTCACCCCAACATGGGGATGCTGATAAGCCTCTTAGTTATATTTTACAATATTTCATTTTAAAGAAAAAATTATCCATAACATTTCACTTTCATGTAGAAATCACTATTAATTTAAAGAATGTGAAATAAGCTACCTAAAAGCCTTATGAAGTGTTATTTAGTCAAAATGTTTGCTTTTCTTGCTTCAAGGTGGTTTTAGATACTAATTGTACTAATTTCAACTTTAAGCTTAAAATAACCTTCAAGTAAGTATGCTTTAGTGTGAATTATTTATACTCTTTAGAAGAATCATGCATAGAGAAATGCTGAATCATAAAATGGTGGCTATTACTTATGGCAGCAGCAATCATGGCCCAGTTCTTTTGAATGGCCTTATCTTTTGTCTTAGTAGACAGGGGTGGGTTGCTGGTACCATTATGGCTGCCCAGAGGGTGGAGGGCCCACTCTCCACCTGCCCTGAAGGAATAGGTGATTTTCAGAGGACCGAGGCTGGAGTTTACTTTATTTGCAGCTTGAAAGCTAAACTCCTAGCTTTTTGCTAACCTCTGCCTCTCACAGATGAAGTCATTTTGTTCGGACCAGGGCCTAATGGGACAATGGTTCTGAAGAATGCCTAGGGATGACCTTCATTATTTCTGAGCTGCCATTTGAGGCTAGTGGTTCTCAGTATCCAGCCCTACACTTACAAGTTATACTTAAATACAAACAGTTGATATTTCAGTAAACTGATATCTGAGTTTCATTCAGTTAAGTTCAGTTCAGTTACTCAGTTGTGTCCGACTCCTTGTGATCCCATGGACTGCAGCATGCCAGGCCTCCCTGTCCATCACCAACTACTGAAATTTGCTCAAACTCATGCCCATCAAATTGGTGATGCCATCCAACCATCTCATCCTCTGTTGTCCCCTTCTCCTCCTGCCCTCAATCCTTCCCAGCATCAGGGTCTTTTCCAGTGAGTCAGTTCTTCACATCAGGTGGCCAAAGTATTAGAGTTTCAGCTTCAACATCAGTCCTTCCAATGAACACCCAGGACTGATTTCCTTTTGGAAGGACTGGTTGGATCTCCTTGCAGTCCAAGGGACTCTCAAGAGTCTTCTCCAACACCACAGTTCAAAAGTATCAATTCTTTGGTGCTCAGCATTCTTTATAGTCTAACTCTCACATCCATACATGACTACTGGAAAAAAAAATCATAGCTTTGACTTGATGGACCTGTGTTGGCAAAGTAATGTCGCTGCTTTTTTAATATGTTATCTAGGTTGGTCGTAGGTTTTCTTCCAAGGAGCATGAGTCAGTTAATTTCATGGCTGCAGTCACCATCTGAAATGATTTTGGAGCCAAAGAAAAAGTCTGTCGCTGTTTCCATTGCTTCCCCATCTATTTGCCATGAAGTGATGAGACTGGATGCTGTGATCTTAGCTTTCTGAATGTTGAATTTTAAGTCAAGTTTTTTACTCTCCTCTTTCACTTTCATCAAGAGGTTCTTTAGTTCTTCTTTGCTTTCTGCCATAAGGGTGGTGCCATCTGCATGTTTGAGGTTATTGATATTTCTCCCAGCAATCTTGATTCTAGCTTGTGCTTCATCCAGCCTAGCACACTTCATATGATGTACTCTGCAAATAAGTTAAATATGCAAGATGACAATAACAATTGTCAAGAACAAAAACAAGTGTCAAGAACAATTGTTTTAGAATTAATAGGCTTGGATTCCCACCATGACTCTACCACTTACTAGCAGGAGAACCTTAAACAATTAATGTAACTTCTCTGAGCCTGTTTCTCCATATCAAAGTAGATTATGATGGAATCATAATATCTATCTCATAAGGCTGTTGATGAGATTAAATGAATCTATTAATATCTATCTAGCCATTTGTCCATCCATCTATAACATACATATAGGTTTCACATAGTACTCAGCACCCCACAAACACTCAAAGATGGCCTTTGAAGTCAGGGGAATGGAGAAGATTACACAAGCCAAGTGTGTAGAGTGAGATAAGAAGAGGGTCTAGGACAATAACTTGAAGAACATCAAGCCCAAATCTAAATCTCAGCTCTATCACTCAGTAGTAGCTCTGTGACCTTGGGCAAGTGGCCCTGATAGACATGAACTACCAAGTATTTATTAGCTTTAGCATCAAGGATGATATTGATGACTTTGGTGAGAAGTTTTTCAGAGGAGAGGAAGGTATTAGTAGGATAATGAGTGAATGGGCAGTGCAGAAGTACAAGTAATAAATATAACAACCACACCTACTTATATTACTCCTCCTCCCCCTCACCTGGACTCCAGGCACGAAATGAGGTCTCTGTGAGCCAGGCTCTGGGAAGCTCTCTTCAAGAATGATCTCATTCACATGATTAGTAGCTCCACTTACCGATGAGAAAATGGAGGCTCAGGAAGCTTAAGTAATGTGGGCAAGGTGACAGTTAGGTGGCAGAATCGCGACACAAACACAATTTCTTTTCACACACTCATGTTAGCATAGTGACATGTTAGAAAGCTCTCAGGCATTTATTTCACGGTTTCTGCTCATGAGGCCCTCCTGTGTCCTTTGTTTACTTAGCATGAGGATTCTGAAGACAAAACACATCATAAAGCAAACTTCTAGCTCAAATAACTATTTCAAGCCTGGGGCTTTGAACCCAGGGCAGCGCACATTTGCTAGGGAGACTAAGACGTTTCAGATTTCGACTAATGATGTGACTACGAGGCAGGGCTGCTTCAGCTGCGTGCCCCAAGCTGATATTGCTAGGGTGATGTCAAACATTTAGCAGGAATCACAGAGAACTCCCAGCAAAGGAGCAGCCAGTGACAATTTTGAAAAATGTGGCCTGAGTTGAAAAAGAGCTAGGTTTTACTCATGTATCTGAGGAGGCTCGCTTGTCTCCTGAAGGTGGACTGAACTTCTTTATGCAGCTACTGTAGGGTTGGTTTCCCAGTTGCCTTCTCTACTGGGTTCCCAGTCAAAGCCCAGCTGGTCACAGAGGTGCCATGAGGCCACCAACAGAGATCAGGAGAAGGTCTTTGGGATGGCGCTGTCCTGTCTGCACAGCAAAAGAAGGGGGCAGAAGAGTTGTGGTGGACGAGGCACAACATCTGTCCCACTTCTTCAACACAACCACTACACCCCACCCTAGGTCACATCCACACCCAACTGCCAACCTGAAATAACCAAGTCAAACTCTCCTCTCTGGCCTGCTCCAAATAGAGAGAATCAGAGACCAAAACCAGACTTGCCAAAGGGGTACAACTTCTTAGTTGTGTGATCTTACATGCATGACTTAACCACTTAGTGCCTCAGTTTCCTCTTTCATAAAATGTGGAAAATACTAGCCTATTATCTGTTTGGGTTATTTCAGCTTGGTGGCTTAGAACAATGGCATTTCATAAGTACTCGCTCTTGCTGCCATTCTTCTTTTCTCTCTCCCTTTCAACACAGGCTTTTTAAAACCCATTTTCTATCTCCCATTTTCTCCCAAACCATCTCTTGTCTCCCCTCTTCTACTTTAATCTGAATGCTAGATCTATTTCCTAGCATCTAGATCTCAGTCACTGACTGAGCCTCCTTTACCTCCTCTGAGTCTTCACTGTCCTGTGAAAGTCACTCAGTCATGTCTGAGTCTTTGCAATTCCATGGACTATACATTCCATGGAATTCTCCAGGCCAGAATACGGGAGGGGGTAGCTGTTCCCTTCTCCAGGGATCTTCCCAACTCAGGGATCGAACCCAGGTCTCCCGCATTGCAGGTGGATTCTTTTTACAAGCTGAGGCACCTAGGAAGCCCCTCACTGTCCTGCATATGGTCTGGAGAAGCCATAACTCTGGATCAATCCATCTGTCTTTCCATTGCTGGCTTCCAGCTCTAACCTCTTCCTTCTCAATCATAGTTAAAGACATCCTCTTCCTTCAGTCCATAACCAATCCCATTTCTCATCCAGCTACTCATACTCATCCAGGAGTATCTCCTCTATCTCCAATCTTATCTCCAGGCTTCCTTTCTTCTCATCAGCACATGAGAACATGAGTAAACATGTTCAGTTTCTCCCACTACAGGATGAAACACAAGAAACAAAACACAGCCTTCTACTGCCATGTCTTCACATAGCTACCCATCTAGTTCAGTAATGCTTCTAGATTCCAGATTTCTAAAATCTAGTAAAAGCAGTTTACACAATGTTGTCTTCACATGCTCATTAATCTGAGCTCCTCAGTTACCTGTGCTCTGCATCTTGCCTCTCTCTTTCCACTGACATCATCCTAGCAAGGTCATCTGTGCCTTATCATGGCAGTAATCAAGGGGGAAAAGATAGAGAAAAAAAGTTTTGTCTACTGACAGTGTGTAGTATCATACCTTACACAGGATAGGAGATCAGGGACTGCTTCTGGGAAGAAGGAAAGAAGATAGACAAGAATTAGGCTCATTATGACAAAGAGCAACAAGCTTGACTTCAGCTCAAGCTGATACAAATGCATGGAGAATGCAGTCAGCAAAACTTCTCCTCAGAAAGAAGGAAGCAATTTGGGCTAACTTTGATTAAGTCTCAACAAATGGTGTCAGTTGGCTTCTTAATTTACTTTTCATTAAATATTCATGAGTAGATTGCCAATTAATTTCAGAAACAAAAGTATAGAGTGGCATGTTATCAAATTTAATGCATTAAGAGACTGGCACAGGAAAGTCTGTGAACCACAGTTGGATAAACACTCCTGGTATGTATTAGAGTTGGCAGTTCAGTTCAGTTGTTCAGTCGTGTCCGACTCTTTGCAACTCCATCAACTGCATGCTGCAGAGATGGTATGTCCATCCTTTTCCCCCAGTTACTCCTCACTGTCTTCTTTGTCTTAACTCCATCCCAGGTTTGTCTGCATCCTTTTCCCTTGCTGATATTCATGACAGCTTTTGATTTTCAGGTTCAGAAGGAAGGAGTCATTTTCCTTGGGGGCTGGGGAGAGAAGGAAGGCAGAGATATGGATGATTCATGCCAGTTTCCCATCAGTGGAGTGGATACGTTGGTCCAGATCTCTGGGCAGACCCTGTCCTCCACTCCTGGGAATTTGGCTGCTGAAAGGTCAAAGTTGCTCCTTTTCTCTGGGAATGCCCAGATGCCTCAGAGAACTGTTTTGACCTGGGTTACATCTCCTCCCTAGGGCTGCATAAATGACTAATTTAGGGATACATAATTGACTACTTCAGGTGGGGCTTGCTTGAATTTGGGACAACTCTGAAGGACTGCTTCAGCTTTGGAGCCCCTAGGATATCAACTGAGGCTCCATTTACAGCCACATTGTACTTCGACATCTTCCACTGCTCAACTTTGCCTCCCCAACCTCCTCACAAGCCTGTCTCTTGTCAAAGACAGAATAATTGGCACAAAGCAATTCAGGAGATGCTATAGGTAGAATATTCATTACTGAAGAACTTCTCAAAGAAAAAGAAGTCTAGAATTTCATAGGGCTTCCCAGGTGGTGCAAGTGGTAAAGAATCTGCCTGCCAATGCAGGAGTTTAAGACAGTTTAAGTGATTCTTTTGCTTCATCCAAGAGTATTTACAGAGCCTAAGTGAAGGATAGGGATGATCTTATCTGGGCATATGCAAATATGCCAGGATGAGGTGGTCCTTTGTGTTCAGCTATTTGCAGAACAAAAGAGAGTGATGGTGCTTGATGTGTTCTTAGCAGCTACTGCCTTCTGGGAACCCAGAAGTTAAGTTCTCAACTTAACTCAAGTTAAGTTCAGTGCTGTCATTCTCTGGAGCTTTCCCCAGCTTACCTCTGGTAAGAAATTCTCCATCTCAAAATCTGTTTCCAGAGAACCGCCACAAGACGATCAGCCATCAGTCTTTTGGCCTGGGGTTGATCTCCCTTGGTTAGAAGCTTGGGCTCCAGGAATCTAGAGAATCATCTTTTTATGAGATAATTGATGAGATTCTAAGCAAGTAATGGGTGAAATTTCAGCCCAAAGTCTCCAAAACTCTCCAGGTGCCATGAGAAGAACCAAATGGTGCTTCAGGGCTAAGCTGAGATTCTGAATTGGAGTTCTTGGAGGTTTGTCTCCCAGCAATGCCCTATCACCCTGAAGATGGGAACCTGAGACAGCACCTGGCTATAGCATTCTTGGTATTGACCTTGGGCCTTGCAAGATGGTCAATGAAAATGCTGAAGCCTCTTCTTACTTGGAGTGCAGCAACCTGGGGGAGAATAATGCAAAGAACAGAGTGGACACTGTGATGCTTGCAACTGAAAGTCCCCCAAGATACATCACGGGGACATTTTGGAGAGAAAGGTCTGATTTCCAGCAATCAGGTTGGTGGAGGCTTGAACTTCATGCATTGGTTGTGAAAAATAATAAATGTGATCTTTCAGGCTGGTGAGGTCTGGGATATCTGGGTTATTTGAAGGTATCTTTCAGTTGGTCTCATTAAAATAAAGATTTTGTTTCTCAGCAAGTTGGGTCACATTTAAATAAGAAAGACCACAGATCAAAAATTTCTTTGAAAATCAGACAGTACCTTAGTAACGTGAGATTTAAAAACAGATATTCTTGTCCTCAAAGGCTACTGGGAGGTCGTCTTTGTGGTTAGGAACTTTGGTTTTAGAGTCAGCCAATCTGTGAGACTCAGGACTAGATTTTAATCAATGGGGGAGCAAGAGAGAAGAGAGTGATTTGTTGTAAGGACTTCAGCCTTTCACATGGGATAGTTCAACAGCCTTATGCTCCACAATCCACCCCCAAACAACACATACCTAAGCACATATCTGATAAAGACAGATACAAAAGAAGCTTCAAGACAAGTACCCTAATCTTGGGTAACTTCCACAAACCAATCAAAAAATTAAAAAGAAAAAAAAAACAAAGCCAAACAAAAAGAAAAAGAAAAAATCCACTACGTAAAATAATTGTCTTCTAGGCAAATTCAACTTCAAAACAAGTCAGGTCGCAAAGAGTCAGACCCAACTGAAGCGACTTAGCACATACACACCCACGGGTAACTTACATCACCCAAAACTAAACATTTACTGCCTTTTTTTCAGACATAGGCTGTAGAGTGAAGAGAGGGCCAAGTTTCTCTGCGTATGTCTCTGCCCCACCCTCTCCATTTGAATCCTAGACAGCTGGATTGCAAGAAACCATAAACACAAGCCTTTCAAAAGAGCTCAAGTGAAAAGGCGGTTTAAATACCAGCCATCTCCTGGAACCCAATTTCGAATGTATCTTCTTTATCTGTATTAATTAACTTGATCCCCTAAAACAATAGTTCCAATTTACAGATAAGGAAAGGGAGACCCTGGGGGGTATCAGAATTTAGCTACAGGAAGTGGAGGGTTGGGCCGAGTTAAATGGGCGTGGCAGCTGCATGAAGTGGCCGCTCTGGCTTCAGTGACCTCCAGGAGTCAAACCCTCAGCGCCTGTGTTCTGCTCTCTACCGTGGTAACCGTGATAGAAGCGACCTCCTAAGGGATTTTGGGCTTGTTTCCGTTTTTCAAAAGTATTTATTTATTTATTTGGTCGCAGCTGTGTCTTAGTTGTGGGACTGGGATCGTAATTGCCTGACCAGGAGGGTCTTACACACTGAACCACCAGGTAAGTCCCTTGGTGTTTTTTTGTTTTTAATTTATTTATTTCTAGTTGAAGTATGATTGCTTTGCAGTATTGTGTTGCTTTCTGCCGCACATCAATATGAATCAGCCATAGGAATGTCTTTGGTGTTTTTGATGAGAGAATTTATGGAGCTCTCTTACTACAGAGCCTAGTCTCTAGCATTGGACGGTGGTGGGTGTAAACGCAGAAGTTGGGAAAGAAGAGCAGGTCTGATAGTGGTGACCCTGGTCCCCAGGGAGGGCCAGTGTGTCAGATTGAGGAAAAAAATGAGACTGCAGAGAGGCCAAATTCTTATGGATGCTGAGGGTTTGGGATGAAATATTATAGCTAACAGTTCTGAAGGGCCAATTAGATGCTTAGAAGTTTACCCTTACCCTCACAACCCTATGGGATTGTCAAAGTGATCACATTAAATATCTTAGAGTGCCTCTGGAAAAAAAAAGAATTATTTCCCTATTCTTGGACATTTAAAAAGTTTCGTGTCTGACTCTTTGCGACCCCTGGACTTTAGCCCACCAGGCTTCTGTTTCCATGGGATTTCCCAGGCAAGAATACTAGAGTGGGTTGCCATTTCTTTCTCTGGAGATTTTCCCTACCTAGGGACCGAACCCAGGTCTCCTGCATTGCAGGCACATTGTTTACTGTCTGAGCCACCAGGGAATATTTCTGTGCATATCAGGGTTTTTTTTTTTCCTTTGGAAATGATTTTGTGAGGATAAATTCTGAGAATGTGCATTATTTAGGCAAAATGTCTGAGCTTTTCAGTGACTCTGTATGCATTACTCTGGGTTTTATTTCAGGAACTCTTTGCAGTAACTAAGAAACATATACAATCACTTTGTAAAGATAAAGATGCCTTTGGCTGCACTTACTAATTATTTAATGCTGGAAGTTGTGTTGGATGATGAACATCAGAATTGATCAGCTGTGAGCACTTCCTCTTGTATGGTTGATTCTTCCTTATAATATTGAGCACCCACTGAGTGAGGGCCTTGCCCTTGAGTGTCCGTGGCCATCAGCTCTGTCGTCAGGCAGCTCTGATTTCTAAAGGTGGGGATCTGCACCCTCACTGTGATGAATCCTCTTCTGAAGTCATTCCACAGATACTTTTAGGAAGGGAACTGAACTGGAAAAAATGGAAAATTTCCACTTGCTTTCCTAGCTGGTTTTATTCATTATAAGTCGAACAATTGTAAGGGTAATTAGGTGCTTTGATCTCCTTGGAATAAAGGTTCCATAAGAAGGAGAGTGCAGTAAGAAGAAAGAAATGATTGTGGTGGTGACAGTGATAAAGGTTGTGAATGCTGGACTGGAAGTGAGGGGTGATGACATTTTTCCCCTCATTTTCTAGCTTAGCTTCCTCCTGTAATCAGAATACAAATGTTTAATGGAATGATCAGCTCCACTCAAAAGTGTTCATTAAGGATATATATATACTGAGTTCTCATTTATTCAACAGCTAGTTATTGAGTACCTCTCTTGTGCCTATTGATGTATAATATATGCATATATTATATGTATGTATGCACATATATGAGACAGAGAGCATGCTAGCCCACATAACATGATGGATAAGAACAAAGAAACTCATATTTAAGTGCCTATATCATACCAATATCTTCTGTTATATGGAAATTTAGGTAGAGAGAAGTTAGATAACATGCCCAAAGTCAGACTTCTAAAAAGTTGTAGATATGGGATTTTAGGCAAAACTTATTCGACTCCACCTTTTCTTGTAAAATACACTATCTCCTGGTGTCATAAGGAAAGAAATAAAATGAAAGAATTACAGAAGTTTCAAGATAATTATTTCCCTGAGGAAGCAAAGTTCTTTGATGGTTGAGGAAGCTTTGATAGGTAGGTGATAAAATGTAACTGAGGAGGTGAAAAGGCTGTTAGGGGCTGAAAAAGCATTGAGAGCAAAAGCCATGAGCAAGGAGTGTGTATGAGGTTTCAAGAAAGGGATGTGGATGCCCTTTGTGGGAGGAGCAGAGTTCGGGCGGGAAGGGGCGAGAAACCACTGGGATGCAGAACCCAGTGTAGAGCACCTTTGAATGGCATGCCAGGGATTTCAGATTTCCTTGTTGTCTGTGATGCCAAAGGGAACAAGGTAAGAATGTGGGTGATAAAAGCCTGACACAAGACTGAGGCAATGAACATGAAAATGACCAGATTCCAAAGAGAGTTTCATGGTGAAATTCGCTGAAGTTTATGACCTGGTGGATGCAGTGCAGAGAGAGCAAGGCAGTGAAATGATGCCGGGTGCCAGTTGGTGGAGAGCTTTATTCAGCTCTCCCAGTGTCTCGCGAGAGCAGCTGTGCTGTGGCTCCAGAGCCTAGGGAGGCTGGTTTGCTTTTGCCAAGACATTCCTCGTGCTCTGGCTCCTAGTTAGCGTTAGATGATGTCCTTCCTTCAGCATCTAAACCTCTGTTTTAATGAATCAAGTGCCTCACAGCTCACCTGACCAGACTTTGCTGACCTGAAAGATTTTCTTGTTTCTTATCCTCAATGAAATCAAGAATTTTTAAAACACATAATGGCAAACTATGAATGCCCCCATCCCATACATACGTTCTTTTACCTTTGGTCTGACATCTATATTAATCTAAAGGAATGATGGATGTCCACTCCAAACCTTCAGCAGACTGGACTTGCCTTTAGGGGTCTTTTCTGTGGCCCATGTTCTAAGGAGGCCTGTTGGATTTTTCAGTGTCTCAAAAGCATGAAGCACAAGACTGACCTATGAGAAGAGTAGGGTGAGGCATGGATGTGACAGTTTACCTGTCACTTTCTTAGGTTTCTTGTTGCCATGGAAACGATCACCTTGGTCTGCACTGTCTTTTTGTGTTTAGAATCCTTTTTTGTATTATGGATCTCAAAGCAAGCCTTCTATGAAATGAAGAATCATCAGAGTGAAACTATCTTAACACATTAAACAGCAGTAATGGGTTTGGGCTGGCATTTCCACCTCTAGAGGATGCTAAGTGAAGTAAGAGGCAACTACCTGGTTATCACTTCTAAATCCAGTGAACTAGGAAGCATGAGAATTTACCTCACACCTGGCTACAGTTTACATGTTTTTAAGCTAACATTTATAGACGACTTCCTATGTGTCGTGATGTACATTTTTGCTTCATATCTTATTGAATCTTTAGAATGAACCAGTGGGCTGTACTATTATTCTCATCTCCACTTTGCTGATGAGATACTGGGGCTGAGGAAGGGGAGAAAACTTTCCCAGGTTCAGCCTGACTCCTTCTCATCTTATTCTACCTTGCCCTGGGGCATCTTGTGACCCGTTCTGTTAGGCAGCAGTGAACGTCTTCACTTCTCAGATTGCTGTGACTCTCGTTATTGTGACTCTCAGTCAGCTCAGCAGCCAAGTTAGGGACACGAGTCTGGGGATGCAGTTGTAAATGATGCCACAGTTCCACAACTCCTTTGGTTGTGTGTTGGCACATGTGTGCAAATGGGTCTATACCAGTATTTCTCTTTTTCTTTCATGTGAAAAGGAAAGGATTTGAGGACAGGAACCTTTCATGTAGCTTATCATCATTCACTGTTTTTTGTTGTTGCTGTTTTTCCATTCGTGGGTAAGAAGGAGAAGACCAGCCCTTAGAAAATGGGCTCAATTTTGACAGTGTTAAAGGTTGAATGGTATCCCACAAAATCCTAACTTCTGGGCCCTCAGGATGTGACTGTGTTTGGAAAAGGGGCCTTTGGAGGTGACCAAGTAAATACCATGAGATCCTGTCTGACTAGTGTCCTTATAGAAAGGGAAGGTGTGGACACAGAGGCACAGACAGAGGGGAGATGATGTAAGAGACGGGAGAGATGATGGCCATCCTCAAGCCAAGGAGGGAGGCTTGGAACCAGTCCTTCCCTACCAGACTGTTGGTACTCGTGTGGTGTGTGTGCCTGAAAGAACATGGGCACAGTAGTGGAGCGTGGTGAGGTGGGCTGTGTGTGGGTGTGTGTGTGTGTGTGTGTGAGATTTCAAGGGGGTGGTAGAGAGGAGGATCGGGGAAGGGTCTCTGGAGATGGTACCATGTGAGGTGCAGTTGTAAGCATGAAGAGAAGTTTCCCTGGTGATGGGCTGGGGTGTAGGAGAAGAGCATTCCAGGTAGACAATAGTGAACTGTTGTGAGCGGGTAAGCAAAAGATTGGTGTACTCACGGGGCTTCTGATGCTATCTGTTCCTCCTTCTCCTCTGACCTTCCTGAGCATCCTTTACCTCTCACTGATGACAGCACTAAGAGCTCAAGGTCCAGTCCCTGGCCAGGGCCTTTCCCTTCCTATCACTTTCTGAGAACGGTTATTTTCATACCATTACAGGAAACATCACCTGTGCGCAGGCTCCCACATGTGAATCTGCACCTGGAATAGGTCCTTTTCTCTGGAGTGTCATCTTGTCTGCAGTATTTACATGTGCATAGCCCAGCATCCTCTTGGGCCCAAGATAGTCAAGTTGCATTCTCCATCCTTTCTGTGAAAGTGTTGCCCAGGCTTCTGTAATTTTTTTTAATATCCCCATCATCAATCAGTGACCTGGTCCAAAGGCCTGGAGTCACCTTTGCCTCCTTCTGCTTTCACACACCTCACTTGGGTTCAGGGCCACACTGGTGGTAATTCTTCTCTAAAACCTCATTTGTTCCCTTGTCTTGAGATTCTCAGCAGCCTTTGTCATCTCCAGTCTCCTGGCATCTGTATCCTATTCAATAACTGATGACAGAATTTACTGACAGTGACTGAGATGATCCCTCAGCAGTCCTTCAGCAGGAGGAATGTCAGTCGTTAGGCTGACCAGAAGGCCTGTATATGTTGTAAAGGGGTTAAATAATCTCCTGCCATCTCTTGATTAACCTGTGGCTGCAATTCCCTGCTTCAACTGTCTGCTATGTCCTTTCGAATCAGAAGAATGTTATCTTTCCTGGATAAAACAGGTGCACAGTAGAAAATTGGTGGGCTAGCCTTTTTCAAATGATCTGTGAACAAGACACCTTTTTCCCCCATTTTTTTCTTCCCATAGAAATGCCGGCAGTTGTTGGCACTGTGACCACACTCTTCCTGATACACTTTATGTGAAACCATGCTTTTCCAGACCTCCTGGTTTCCTCTTTCTGTCTGAGTGCAATCCTTCTTTGGACTCTGCCAGATGGGCTTCTTTCTCAGTCCACAGTCTAGATGTTGCTTTCCCAGACCTCTGCCCTGGGTGTGCTGGGCCTTCCTGCTCTTCTGACTTCCTTAGGGCCCCTCACCTCCTCATTGCTGACACCCTCACACTCGCATCTACTATGCATACCTCTCTTCTAGAAACACAACTGCCTCCTTGGTGTCTCCACTTGGCTCCCCCAGAGCTTCCAGAACCTCATCCTCTCAAACCCTGACCAAGTCACCTATCCTTGTTCCCTGAGGCACTCACATCACTTCCTGGGGCCTTCATGAGTGTGAGCTGCTGAAACAAATGTACCACAGACTGGGTGCCTTGTAAACACCAGGCATTTATTTCTCAAAGTTCTGGAGGTGGGAAGTCCAAGATCAAAGTGCCAGCAGGTCTAGTGTGTGGTGAGAGTCCTCTTTCTGGCTTTCAGAAGGCCATATCCCATCTTAGGGGAGAGAGAAGGAACCAGCTTTCTTGTTTCTCTTATAGAACAGGAATCCCATCCTGAGGGCCCCACCCTCATGACCTAATCACCTCCCAAAGGCCCCAGCTCCTAATACCATCACGCTGGGGATTAGGGTTTCAGCATAGGAATTTGGGAGGACACACATTCAATTCACAGCACTAGGGTTGGAGAATTCATGTCAAATATTGCTATCTGAGACGTTAAAGTGATTCATTTCATTTTAATGTGGTTTCTGGCCCCCGTATTTGGGGTAGGTTTAACAATAAGACTGAACAAGTCTCATAATAAGCAGAAAAGGAATAAAAGCATCAGTAGTAGACTTAATTCAGTCAGTCAAAAACTCATACAGAACCCCACTTTGTGCCAAGGATGACAGTTGTCATCATGGGTGTGTGACTCAGGTCAACTTGATCCTCACAGTACTCACAGTATGGCATCTTGTGTAGATTTTCCTCAGTTAGTGTGATGATTAATTTCATGTGTCAACTTGACTGTGCCACATGGTGTCCAGACATTTGGACAAAGCTGGGCGTGTCTGTGTGGAAGTTACCCAGAAGTTGAATGGATAGATTGAGTAAAACAGGTTGTCCTCTATTGTGGATGGCCCTCATCTAATCCACTGAAGATCTGAATGAAGCAAAAAGCCTGATCCTTCTGTGATCAGAACTCTTCCTGACTAACTCATCAAGTTGGGACATTGATCTTTTTTAGTCTTTGGACTTAGACTGGAACTGTCATTATTTTGGATCTTCAGACTGCCAACTTGAAGACTGGAATTTACACCATTGGCTCTCCTGGTTCTCAGGCTTTTGGACTCAGACTGGAACTCCACATCAGACCTCCCAGATCTCAAGCTTGCTGGCTGCAGGTCTTGGGACTTCTCATTCTCCATGACCACATAAGCCAGTTCTTTATAATAATAAATCTCTCTCTCTCCATCAACCCTTCCACTCTATTGGTTTCATTCCCTGGAGAATTCTGGCTGATACCACTAGCCATTTTTTCACAAACTTCTTAGCTCTCCCAAACTCCAGTCTTGCCTTTGTGATTGCCTTTAATTAACATACTATAAAATTAACTTTTATGGTGTGTACAGTTCTATGAATTATAACACATGCATAGATTCATGCAACTACCAATACAATCAGGATACAGAACAGTTCCATCACCTCCTAAAGTTTGCCCATGTTGCTCCTTTATTGCCAAACTCTACCCCAGCCAGAAAATCTGACTATCACTGATCTGCACTTCTTTCTGTTGTGACAGTTGGCAGCCCTTGGTAACTACCAAGCTACTCTCTGTTTCTAAAGGTTTTTTTTTTTTTAGATTTCACATATAAGTGAGATTGTACATATTTGTATTTCTCTGTTTGACTTTTTTCACTTAGCCTAATGCTCTCAAGATTCACTTTTCTTGTTACAAATGGCAGGAGTTTTTTTCTTTCTCATATCTGAATAGTATCATACTCCATTGTGTTGTGTGTGTGTGTTCTTATTATTGTTCATTTGCTAAATTGTGTCTAACTCTGTGACCCCATGGACTGTAGCATGCCAGGCTCCTCCATCCTCCACTATCTCCCAGATTTTGCTCAAATGCATGTCCTTTAACTTGGTGACGCAGTTTAACCACCTTGTCCTCTGCTGCCCTCTTCTCCTTTTACCTTCAGTCTTTCCCAGCATCAGGATCTTTTCAAATGAGTCAGTTCCTTGAATCAGGTAGCTGAAGTATTTGCATCACATGGCTAAAGTATCAGAGCTTCAGCTTCAGCATCAGTCCTTCCAGTGAATATTCAGGGTTGATTTCCTTTCGGATGGACTAGTTTGATCTCCTGCGGTCCAGTGGACTCTTAAGAGTCTTTTCTAGCACCACAGTTTGAAAGCATCAATTCTTTGGTGCTCAGCCTTCTTTATGGTGCACCTCTCACAAATGTACATGACTACCGAAAAAACCATAGCTTTGGCTATACGGACCTTTGTTGGTAAAGTGATGTCTGTGCTTTTTAATATGCTGTCTAGGTTTGTCATAGCTTTTCTTCCAAGGAGCAAGCATCTTTTAATTTTATGGCTGCAGTCACTGTCCACAGTGATTTTGGAGCCCAAGAAAATCAAATCTGTCACTGTTTCCACTTTTTCTCCTTTTATTTGCCATGAAGTGATGGCACTGGATGCCATGGTCTTAGTTTTTGAATGTGGAGTTTTAAGCCAGCTTTTTCACTCTCTTCTTTCACCCTCATCAAGAGGCTCTTTAGTTCCTCTTCGCTTTCTGCCATTAGAGTGTCTGCATATCGGAATTTGTTAGAATTTCTCCAAGAAAACTTGATTCCAGCTTGTGATTCATCCAGCTGGGCATTTTGCATGATGTACTCCGCATATAAATTAAATAAGCAAGGTGACAATATACAGCTTTGACATACTCCTTTCCCACTTTGGAACCAGTCTGTTGTTCCATGTCTGGTTCTAACTGTTGTTTCTCGTCTTGCATATGGGTTTCTTTGGAGACAGATAAAGTGGTCTTGTACTCCCATCTCTTTAAGAATTTTCCACAGTTTGTTGTGATAGACTAAGTGTGTGTATGACGTTTACTTTATTCAATCATTTATTGTTGGACACTTAGGTTGTTTTTGCATCTTGGCCACTGTGAGTATATGATCTGTCCCTATTTGAGCCTCAACAATGTCTTCTATTCCTCTTTAACTGTGTTCTCTTGTTTATGCTGTATCACACACTATTTCCTGTGGAGGCTTCATGTTCAATTCATCAACGTATGCTCAACGCTCTGTGCCTGGTCCAGGGAAGGGGCTGAGGAGATGATCAGGGATTCCAGCAAGGAACATGCTGAGAAGTGGGCCCTGCTGTCCCCATGAGCTTCTCAGGTGCAGGCATCCAGTACCAGGCCCCTAGGAGCAGAAGGTATTCTTATCGCCATGGGTGTACATATGCTCCCCCTTCAGAACCCCCCCCCCCCCTCCCTCCCGACCCCCTCCCCCCCGGGAAATCTCAGTGCACCAGCCCCGAGCATCAATCCTGGGCTGGTGATTGATTTCACATATGATAATTAACATGTTTCAATGCCATTCTCCCATATCATCCCACCCTTGCCCTCATCCACAGAGTCCACGAGTCTGTTCTATACATCTGTGTTCCTTTTGCTGTCTCGCATGCTGGGTTCTCGTTACCATCTTACTAAATTCCGTGTATGTATTCTTGCTGAAAGTGCGTCTGGTGTTCAAAAATATGACACAGATGTCTTCATTACTTAGACTGGCTGTTTCTTCAGGTGACCTCATGGGATTCTATTGCCCTTTGTAATCCTCGTTGTCTGCCAGCAGGTGCATTCACACTTTCTTCTAATGATTAGATTGATCCTGGCAAAATGTAAGCATCTCTCCATGTAAGGATAAAATACATTTAACTGCAGACTTTTGTTGAAACAAATCATTATTAGTGAAAATCGTGTTTTTCTCTGTCATTGCCAATGGATGATTGTCATTGATCCCAGAGCCAAGCTCATTGCAGGTGAGAACTTTGCTAATTCTATGCCTGGTTTTTGGAACACTGGGTATCTCTCTGCTCTTACTTTCCTCCTTGCCCTGGAGTTCCCCTAGCAGAGCATGTGGAATCCACATTCCCCTTTATGGCATCCTGGCAGCTTTGCAAATGACTGTTCTTGGTTTCTATTACACTGAAAGGTGTTCAGAGGGACTGTGTGAATCCCAGGTGAAAGATGGATTGTGTCTACTTGGAAGGAACAGAATGGGTCTGTTAGGAATGGGGGTCTGTGTATGTTCATCTAGGAGCCCATTGGAACCTGATGTTCTGGTGAATGTAAATGAGAAGGAACCACCACTCCCTTCTTCCTGTACTTCTATGTTCCTGTGTTAGAAATATATGCTTTGTAAAGGGCAAATGTTCTAGTAAATGTAAAGTGCTACACATCAGAAAATATACTTATCTGTAAGTAAGTAGTGGTAAAAGGTTGCTTATTGTGTAATGATTGGAAAGCCAATTCTAAAACAACATTTCCAATGCATCTTAAATGTTTATGTTGCTGGGGTAGTGAACTCAATAGTCTCTAACTGAGGTAAGTATGCTGGCAAACATGTCAATGTCTGCCAAGTGCACCTATTCAGAACAGCCATCGGCTGGAGGGGAGAGTGAGGCAGGGTGAGTGTGAAGAGCTGACTTCCGAGCTGAACCTGGGCCACACAGCAGTGAGGGGGCTTATGCATGGAGCTGTGGGGATGTCTTTTATGCCAGCAAGGCTATTATTGGCTTTATGACATTTCTGCTTGATGCTGTAACTTCTTGAAATTTATAATTAAGGCTATGCAAATTGATAAAAATGATTTGTTAAATGTCAAACAGTTTAATCTTGATAGTAATAGAACCCCTTCTTGTGGATACACAGAGGTTGGAGGGACAGGACACCTCGGGGCTCACCTTGGAGACATGTGTGTACAGCAGGCCTTAGCACCTATACTTTGGAACTAACCTTTAGGTGGACTTTTCTGTTTGGATTTCAGAAGACCTTGGAAAGGTGATTTAATCTCAAATATGAATAAAACAAGGAAATCTTCTTACTATGGTACATGTTGGGGTAAAGAAAAATGTGGGGGTAAAAAAAAGTTCTGGGTGTTTGTCATTGCACTATCCTAGGTTTTTATCTACATTGTCACTCATAATGTGACAAAATTAAGAGAAATGGAATATCTCAATATTGTTAGACAAAAGGTTTTAATGGCTTTTAATTTTATAATTTTATATTCACCCTCAAAATATCTAAATACCTGGCATTAATTTCCAGAAAAGTTCCCCAAATAGCATCTTTGCAATAAAGGGATATTCTTTCAAGTTGTCAGGCTGTGGGGTAAAGAGAAATATCAGTGCTTTTTTTTTCTCTGTCTTTGATATGTACAATTGAAGGTATTTCTTATTGCACACTAATATTCCATCCATCATGCAGCATTAAAGCATTTTCACATTAGGCTTAGTGATAAAGGATCACACTTCACCGCCTTAGGCATTTCAGAGGGAAAAAAAAACCTTAAAATGTTGAGCATTGTAGAATATTCAGAATGCTGGATTTTAAGAGTTCAGGTTTATTTTCTCTTAGCATGGAAATGACTTTGGGGCATCTTTTCAGGATGCCATATGTGGAAGTATCCATTTGGGAAGGCATGGAGCAGAGGCATTTTCTTCAAAAAGTGCATGACAAGGATAATATCTTATCTCGGGGCTTGACACAGAACACATGCTTCTTCGAGGGCTGTTGAGTGGCTTAACGATCTTTTTTCTTGGCTTACCTCTGCCTAAAGAAGGCTTCCCAGGTGGTGCCTCTTTCCTGCATCATGCCCCAGATTCAACCATAGGCCTTGTTCTATGGGGCCGACAGGGTCTTCTGTCTGTCCAGGAATGACTGAATCAGAAAGAGCAAGAGGGCAACCGTGGCCTGGATGGCCCCTCACTTGTGATTTTATACTCTGGATTGTAAGACGGCTTGGCTAGAATCATAATGTGATGGATTTCTCTTACTATTAAAAGCAAGATTTGTCAAATCATAGCACACATTTTCTAAAGTTAGCGTTAGTTATCCCAATTCCCTCATCTCATGAATGGGGAACTGAAGCCTAGAGAGCCTGTGGTTTATCCAGATTGGCACCAGATGTAGGTCCTCCATCACGGTGTATTCTAGCACAAGTTATTTGGCTTCACTGGCCTGTCAGTGGGAACCTTAAGTGGTCCCCACCTCCGTGAGACTGCTGTTTGTCTTGTGTCTCTGCTGGGTATCTTCCCTTTGCCCCACCAAGTCCCCTCTGCACCCTGCTCCACCCTGTGCTCTGTCCAGGGAGGCGGTTTCCTGGGGATTATGTCAAGGGTCTCGCAAGACCTCCGCTGGGATGGCAGGTGGAGAGCCCCATGGAGAGTTGTGGCGAGGGCGGGCTGCTTCCTCTCCCAGCTGCCTCCCTGCTGGTCACTGTGGACTGGCTCAGTCTCTTGGTAGAGGTTCAGTAGAGGTCACTGCTCTTCGCAAGAGGGCCTTGTCCTTGTGCTAAGTGATCTCTCCAGGTTCATGTCACCACTCCCTCTTTCCGTGTTTTTAGGTCTGAGGTGACAGTGGCTCAGCTGCTGCAAGCTCTGCATTCTTGTCCTGCCTCTGTCGCTCTCCCTGTACCCAGCTCCTTGTCCCTATGTGGCCCATTTCCTGGGCTCTGACTGAGACTGGACCCTTGGACAGAGATGCACATGGCTGGGTCTTGGGGCTGGAATCTGCTCCCAGCAGTAGGTGTGGAAATGGCAGGGAGCTTGTGTGGAGGTAAAGGCACTGGTCTTTTCCAGTCATGTGGAGAATCCCAGAAGAATGTGGGGGAAATACCCCTTCCTCGTCCTCAGCAGCTCTTTCCTGTCTATTGTGCATCGACTTTTTGTGTCCAGAGTGAGGCTCAGGCTGATGCCATTCTGTATCTGGTGCTCTGTGGATTGTTTAAACTCACAAGACAGTTTAGGAAATCATTGCAAATGTAGTGGAAGGCTATTATTGTAATGACATCAGTGTCACTTTACATCACCACGTGCACAGAGACCCAGAAAACAAGAACTGAACAAAGAATTAGGCACCTCTGGTTTTTATGTACAGTGTGACACAGGAGAGTCACCTTGAGTAGGCTTCTCAACCTGGCAGGAGGAAGAATATTCTTGAAAACTGAATGAATCAGTAATGGAAGGAACATTTCAATAAAGGCGAGCTTAGTGCATTCTGAGGATTTTTAAATTTTCCCATTCATTTTGGTTGAAAATGTAAAAGAGAATCACAAAACATCAATGAGTTACTTTGTAAGGTCAGTTGCCAAATTCTAATATAAAATAGGCACTAAATGTGTTCCTAATAATAAATAATACATTTTTATTGGGTAGCAGTAGACCCTTCAAGACCTTTTTGGTAAACAAATACATTTGTTTATTTAATTGAAGTGTAGTGGCTGTACAAGATTATATAAGCTACATGTGTACAATATAGTGATTCATAATTTTTAAAGGTTATGCTCCATTTATAGTTATTGTAAAATATTGGCTATGTTCCCTGTGTTGAAAAATATATCTTTGTAGCTTATTTTATACCTAATAGCTGATACCTCTTACTCACTTGCCCCCGTCTAACCCCTCCCCCTTCTGTCTCCACTGGTAACTAGTAGTGTGTTCTCTATATCGCTGCGTCTACTTCTTTATTATATTTACAATTTGTTGTACTTTTTCGATTCCATAAATAAGTAGTGTCATATACTATTTGTCTTTATTTGTCTGCCTTATTTCACTTAGCATAATGTCCTCCAGGTCTATCTATCCATGTGGCTGCAAATGGCAAAATTTCAGTTTTTTTTATGGCTGAGAAAGTATTCCATTGTGGGTATATATATATCTCACATCTTCTTTATCCATTCATCTGTTGATGGATACTTAGGTTGCTTCCCTATCTTGGCAGTTGTAAATAATGCTGCTATGAACATTGGGGTGCTTGTATCTTTTAGCATTTGAGTTTTTGTTTTTTTCAGACATGTACCCAGAAGTGGAATTGCTGGGTCATAGGTATTTCTATTTTCAGTTTGATGTGAGACTGCCACACTCTTTTCCACAGTGGCTGCACCAATTTGCATTCCTACCAACAGTGTACCAGAGTTCCCTCTTCACTACATCCTCTATAACATTTGTTGTTTACATTCTTTTTTGATGATAACCATTTTGACAAGTGTGAAGTTAAGATATCAGAAAGAAATAGAAAATCTGCACAGACCAATTAGTAATGAAATTGAATTAGTAACTTAAAACCTGTAACAAACAAAAGTCCACATAAACAAATTTAGAAAACAATCATATAAAGAAAGGGAAATTTGCTGTATGCAGCAACTTCAATCATTTTGTTTTTGACTTGTCCTGTTTGTTATAGTCTACTGATGTCTTTTTTTCCTAATATTATCACATGAAAGGATGGTATTCTCACTATTCATCGCAGATAAGTCAAAAACCCTTAGAAATTAGCAGCTTATGAGCATTTAATAAATCAAAGTAATGATCACAAGAAACCATCTGGAGTTCACTAAGAAAAATGTAGGTATGTCTGAGTAATAGGATAAGTATACCTCAATAACAGTATTATATGTACTTTAGTAACAGCATTCTCTCTGTTTAGTAGTGTTTAGACTGTAGTCATGGGAATGCTATAAACTTGTTGCATCTGGAAGTCAGCAAGGCATTGTAATAGGCCTTTCTTGATGTTCTGGTGTATGAGTTGAAGATGTGTGAGCTGGACAAATGCTGAACCAAGAACCAGAGCTCTAATGTAGCTTTTGTCTCATTACTAAATTATGGGAATTCCTGTTGGAGGACTCTAGAGGCATACTGCTTCTCCCCTTGCCCCCCTTCTTTTTTTAAATTTTTAACTTTTATTTTGAAATAATTATAGATTTAAAAGAAATTTCAAGGTTATGTACAGGGATCCTTTGGTCCTCAAGCCTACAATTGACTGGAGCAGTGCGTTGATGACCAAACAGTACTGAAGGGTGGAGCTCCTCATTACTTCAAAAATGGCAGACCACTAGGATTCTTAAGTATTGTTGAAGAAAGCTTCAAGGAAGAAGAACCTAGCATAACTATGGAACAACCTAGGTGTAAGAATGGTTGAACGGCCAACCTGAAACATCAAAGGGAAGAAGCAGAAGATCTGTTGATCTAGCAACAAAGAAAATGATAAGGTGACCCTACCCATGTCCCTCTTTTTCCCCATAGATTACCATACCACAGCCCCTGCTCAGTTCTTGTCTAGAAAAAACCCTTCCTCCAACCTGTACCTTTTTTCATAAAGCCCCATTGCATTTCAGTCTCCATCCTCTTCCTCCAGAAGACTAATGCCCTTCTGGACTCATCCGATTTCTTTACTAGCAGCAGGAGTTCATCATGAAGGTAAAGTTGATCCTTCAACATAGCTTTCAAAAAAATGAAGAAAGCAAAAAAGCCAACAGTAGTAGTATGTCAAATGAGAAAATATGGAACACATCAAAATCAGTGGGATTGTAAGCAAGAGACCTACCATTGAATCAATGAGAGCTCTTGGATCAATAAGAGCTCCATTGATCCAAGTAGTGCCCTGTGTCTACTAAGGATGCAGTGGAGGAATCGTGAACTGCAGTGATGATAATGATAAAATCAAGTTATTAAAAACACATGTATGTGGATTTTCTGATGGTAGAGAGGACAGGAAGGGAAGTGGCATGTATTTGAGAAGGGAGATGAGGAGGCACTGGAGGGTTGGGAGACAGGCAGGAAGGTCCATAGTTAGCTAGACATTAGGAATAAAGACTGGTTTAGAACTAAGCCCCAAAGGTCTGTTTCTTTCCTTAACAATGTATCTCAGGGTCATAGAGTAAAAGGACTTGGTATTTCTTGGAGAGTGTGTAGGGTGGGAGTGGGGTGAATGAGGAGAGTTGGAATGTGTGTGGGGCAGCAATGACACACTCCCAACAAAAAGGCAACAATTACAACATAATTGCCTTCAGGCCACCTACCTCCAGTGATGTATGTTGTAACCCACCCTAAGCTATAAGCAACTGACCCTCAGAAAGACCAAAAACTCACGCTACTCAAAGTCACCAATAAAATAATGATGCTTGGAAACCACAGATTCAACATTAATTAGTGCACTTTCTTGTTAACAGTGGCCTGACAAAGAGGCAATGCAACTGGTCTGCTCCCACTCCAAACTACAGGCAATAAAGCAGAGCATTGTTTACAGATAATTTAAATACAAGAGTAAAATTAACTAAAAGCTGGTCTTAATATTATCACCTCATACTTCTGTGTGTCTAAGAAAGTTAGTGATTAAGTATTCTCTTGGAAAATAATCTGTGTGTGTGTGTAAGTGGGTGTCTGGGTGAGTGCCTGGATGGCAGATGGTGGAGTGATTTTTGACATCAAATGTAGAGGCTTGTTGTTGTTCAGTTGCTCAGTCATGTCCAATTCTTTGTGACCCCATGGACTGCAGCACGCCAGCCTTCTCTGTCCTTCACCATCTCCTGGAACTTACTCAAACTCATATCTATTGATTCAGTAAGGCCATCCAACCATCCCATCCTGTGTGGTCCCCTTCTCCTGCCTTCAATCTTTTCCAGCATCAGGGTCTTTTCTAATGAGTCAGCTCTTTGCCTCTGGTGGCCAAAGTATTGGAGTTTCAGCTTCATCATCAGTCCTTCCAATGAATATTCAGGAGTAATTTCCTTTAGGATGGACTGATTGGATCTCATTGCTGTCCAAGGGACTCTCAAGAGTCTTCTCCAACACCGCAGTTAAAAGCATCAATTCTTCAGTATTCAGCTTTCTTTATGGTCCAACTTTCATATCCATACATGACTACCAGACAGAAATATGGCTTTGATGAGACAGACCTTTTTTGGCAAAGTAATGTCTCTGCTTTTTCATATGCTGTCTGGGTTGGTCATAGCTTTTCTTCCAAGAAGCAAGTGTCTTTTAATTTCATGGCTGCAGTGACAATTTGCAGTGATTTTAGAGACCAAGAAAATTAAGTCTGTCACTGTTTCCATTATTTCCCTGTCTATTTGCCATGAGGTGATGGGACCGTATGCCATGATCTTAGTTTCTTGAATGTTGAGTTTTAAGCCAGCTTTTACACTCTCCTCTTTTACCTTCATCAAGAGGCTCTTTAGTTCTGCTTTAATAACTGCCATAAGGGTGGTGTCATCTGCATATCTGAGGTTATTGGTATTTTTCCTGGCAATTTTGATTCCAGCTGGTGCTTTATCCAGGTTGGCATTCCTCATGATATATTCTGCATATAAGTTAAATAAGCAAGGTGACAATATACAGCCTTGACGCACTCCTTTCCCAATTTGGAACCAGTCTGTTGTTCCATGTCCGGTTCTTGCTGTTGCTTCTTGGCCTGCATTTCTCAGGAGGCAGGTAAGGTGGTCTGGTATTCCCATTTTTGAATAATTTTCCATAGTTTGTTGTGATCCACACAGTGAGAGGCTTTTGTGTAGTCAATGAAGCAGAAGTAGATGTTTTTTTTTCTGGAATTTTTTTGTTTTTTCTATGATCCAGTGGATGTTGGCAGTTTGATCTCTTGTTCCTCTGCCTTTTCTAAATCCAGCTTGAGCATCGGAAAGATCTCAGTTCATGGACTATTGAAGCCTGGCTTAGAGAATTTTGAGCATTACTTTGCTGGCATGTGAAATGGTTGCAATTGTGCAGTAGTTTGAACATTCTTTGGCATTGCCTTTCTTTGGAACTGGAATGAAAACTGACCTCTTCCAGTCCTGTGGCCACTGCTGAGTTTTCCATATTTGCTGGCATATTGAATGCAACACTTTCACAGCATCATCTTTTAGGATTTGAAATAGCTCAAACAGAATTCTATCACCTTGACTAGCTTTGTTCATAGTGGTGCTTCCTAACACCCACTTGACTTTGCTCTCCAAGATGTCTGGCTCTTGGTGAGTGGCCTCGTCACTGTGGTTATCTGGGTCGTGAAGATCTTTTTTGTATAGCTCTTCTGTATATTCTTGCCTCCTCTTCTTAATAATCTCTTCTGCTTCTGTTAGGTCCATACCGTTTCTGTCCATTATTGTGCCCATCTTTGCATGAAATAGTCCCTTCGTATCTTTAATTTTCTTGAAGAGATCTCTAGTCTTTCCCATTCTGTTGGAAGTGTAGGTGCTCAGTCATGTCTGACTCTTTGCGACCCCATGGATTGTAGCCCACCAGGCTCCTCTGGCCATGGCATTTTCCAGGCAAGAATACTGGAGTGGGTTACCATTTCCTTCTCCAGGGGATCTTCCTGATCCAGGGATCAAACCTGGGTCTCCTCCATTGCAGGGAAACTCTTTACAGTCTGAGCCACCAGGGATTCCCTTCCCATTCTGTTGTTTTCCTCTATTTCTTTCACTGATCACTGAGGAAGGCTTTCTTATCCCTCCTTGCTATTCTTTGGAACTCTGCATTCAGATGGGTATATCTTTCCTTTTCTATTTTGCCTTTCATTTCTCTTCTTTTCTCAGCTCTTTGTAAGGCCTACTCAGGCAACCATTTTGCCTTTTTGTATTTCTGTTTCTTGGAGATGGTTTTGATCATTGCTTCCTGTACAATGTTATGAACCTTTGTCCGTAGTACTTCAGGCACTCTCTCTATCAGATCTAATCCCTTGAATCTGTCACTTCCACTGTATAATCATAAGGGATTTGATTCAGGTCATACCTGAATGACCTTTTCATACTGTTCATGGGGTTCTTAAGGCAAGAATACTGAAGTATTTTGCCATTCCCTTCTCCAGGGAAGAAGGGATGCTTTTGAAGCATTGATGTTTTTGAGCTGTGGTGTTGGAGAAGACTTGAGAGTCCCTTGGACTGCAAGGAGATCCAACCAGTCCATTCTAAAGGAAATCAGTCCTGAATGTTCACTGGAAGGACTGATGTTGAAGCTGAAACTCCAATATTTGGCCAGCTGATGTGAAGAACTGACTCATTGGAAAAGACCCTGATGCTGGGAAAGATTAAAAGTGAGAGGAAAAGGGGACGACAGGGGATGAGATGGTTGGATGACATCACTGACTCAATGGACATGAGTTTAACTAAACTCTGGGAGTTGGTGATGGACAGAGAGGCTTGGTGTGCTGCAGTCCATGGGGTCACAGAGTCAGACATGACTGAGCTACTGAACTTAACTCCCCTTCATTTTCCCTCTCTCCAATCTAATTCCCCTTCTCACAGGCAATCATTCTAATATATTTGATGCATATAATTTTCTTTTCATGAGTGTTACTAAAATGTATATTGTTTTTTGTGGGTATTTGTTTCTAATTTCTGTATCTGTTGTTAATATTACACGTTTCTTGATGTGTCACTCATCTATGTTCCCATGAGTATGTCTAGTTTGTTGTTCCCTTTAAATGGATATGTCAGATACATTATTTCTTCTTTGTAAATTTTAGAAGGATATTTGGACTTTTAATGCTTACATCTACCCCCTGGTCCTTCAAAGTTTCTTTTACTTTGAAGAGAAAGTAAGTAGTATCATGTTTAATTTCGGTTTCCACATATTCTGTGTTAGTATATAGGTATGATTGATTTTTAAAACTGAACTTTTATTTTTGAGATAATTACATGATATCATGACCAGGAAATTGACATTGATGCAATCCATCTACCTTATTTAGATTTCAGCAGTTTCATACCTTTTCATTTGTGTGTGTGTGTGTGAGTGAAGGTTTATCACATGTGGAGATTCCTGTGAGGACCAGCACAGTAAAGATGTATAAGAGTTTCATCAACAAAGAATCTCTCCTGTTGCCCTTTAGTAGCCATACCTACATCCCTCCCACCATGTACACAGCTCCTAGCAACTACTACTCTCTACCTTAATAATTTTGTCGTTTCAAGAATGTTATGCAAATAGAATCACTTAGTATGTCATCTTTTGGGATTAGATTTTTTAAACTCAGTGTAATTCTCTGAGGAGTCATCCAGACTGTTGTATGTATGAATCACTTATTCCTTTTTATTCTTAAGTATAGTATTCCATGGTGTGGATAAGATGCATCACAATTTGTATAATTATTCTACCTGCTGAAAGGCATCTGGGCTGCTTTAAATTTTTGACTATTAAGAATATAGCTGCTGTAACCATTCACATGCAAGACTTTGTGTGAACATGAGATTTAATGTCTTTGGCATAGACAGCCAAGAGTGTAATTGCTGAGTAGTATGGTCGTTGCATGTTTAGTTTTAGAAGAAAATTTCAAACTATCCCTAGTATGGCTGTATCATTTCACATTCCCACCAGCATTGCACAAGTAATCTAGTTTCTCTAAATCCTTGCTAGCATTTGGTTTCATCACTGTGTTTTATTTTAGCCGTCCTTGTAGGTGTGCAGGAATATCTTATTGTGGTCTAATGTGCATTTTTCTGATGCTAAACATCTTATTATGTGTATTTTTGTCATCAGTATATTCTCAGCCCTCTCTTTTTTGACAGGTGCTTGATAATGGTGTAGAGCCAGGATATTGACAATATGTGTAAAAAGGTTGAACGTGATGCAGGATTCAAAGATGTGTTTGATAACAGAATCTAAATGTAATAAGCATTTCAACAGGCTATAATCTGGACCATTAGAACAACAGCTTTAATCAAAAAAGAAGAAGTCCATTGTGGTAAAGTGGCAAGTACCTATCTTGGTGTCCCAAACACAGTATCTTGTGACTAGGATGGGGGATGTTTGGTTTAACAGTACTGTAAAAAGTCAACCTGTCAGGGAACATTTGGCAGGAGGCTTCCTGTGTGCTGTTTTCTGATGTCCCTTATGAATCCCTGAATATTCAGAGATGAGTGGAGAGGCATACCTCTCCTGGGGACAAAAAGAATGCATACATTCTTTTTTTTTTTAATATATATAATTTTATTACAAATTTTTTTTAAAAAAACAAAATGCAACATTCTCGTTCTAGAAAACCCAAAATTTGCTATTGATGCTAATTTCTATGAGTTTGCTTTGCTACCATACACAAGTCAAGAAATTAAAGAAACCATTAAATATTTAGAAACATTTAACATCAGAAGCTCGAAAATCTAACTGTATGTAGTAGCCCCTCAAAAAGCCACAACTTGCATTTTTAAAACAGTATTTTCTCTACAAAGAATTTTATCAGCTATACAAAAATCTGTACAGTTTTTATACTGAAGCTAATATTGAGCTGCACTTGAATTCACATTCTTAGCAAACATTCTTAAAGTAAAAGTAACTATTTACGGCCTTCTTCCCTTTCTGTTATGGAAAGTGAGTTTTACAACCCCCCTCTCATTGAGATGGAATCTAGCCTTATGTTTCCTGGATAAGTTGTAAGATTTTTGATCTTTATCTTTGCTGAAAAGGCTATCTTGTAAGACAGTATATATATGCCCACATTATGGTGAATAAACGCCTTTACTCCATCAGAGTCTTGGTCCTCATGTCTCTATTCATTTCTCTCTTTCTCTCTTTTCTCTCCTCCTTTATTTTCTTATTGTTGACTCTGTATCCCCAAGCTCCGGCTCATTAAAGGGCCATAACATCAACCTAGAGATTTCAATTGACAGTAAATACAGTTGGAGCCTAGGGTGTGAAAAGGCTGACAAAACGTTTCTGGTACTTTTGACTAAGTTCCATGGAAATGTAGTATCTAAGCAAGAAGTGGCCTTCTACTGTCTTGTATTGATTAAGATTACACTTTGAGAACTGTTTCCAGTTAGGGACCATATACTTGAAGAGGAATAGGGCAAATTTTTAAAAAAATAATTTAATTTATTTATTTTTGACTGTGCTGGGTCTTCATTGGTGCATGGGTTTTCCTCTAGTAGTGGCAAGCAGAGGCTGCTCTCTCGTTGCAGTTCGTGGGCTTCTCATTGTGGTGGTTTCTCTTGTTGCAGAGCATGGGCTTTAGGGCATTGGTGCTTCAGGAGTTGGGGCATGTGGGATCAATAGTTGCAGCTCCTGGGTTCTAGAGCACAGGTTCAGTAGTTGTGGTGCATGGGCTTCGTAGCTCCATGGCATGTGGGAACTTCCAAGACCAGGGACAAACCTGTGTCTCCTGCATTGGCAGTTGAATTATTTACTACTGGGCCACCAGGGAAGCCCAAGGGCAAATTAAATAGTAGCTAGAGCAAAGAAACCATGGTGATGATGGAACTTGAAATTGTGTAATAGGATGAATGATAAAGGAACTGTGTCAGGCAGGGTCCTGATGGCAGATTATACACTCAGATCAGTTAATATGCATCAATGATGAAGGAATGGGGATATATAAGGAAACCATAAGAAATAGTGATGAAAACTGGGACTGGAAACAGGAGGGCAATCACTCTGAACCCTAAGCTGGACAGGGAAAAGGAAGAGATAGTTACTGGAACCTGGAAAGAACTGTCAGGAAAAAAAATGCAATGATCTAGGTAAAAGAATAAAACAAGAGCACACAAACCTTTCAAAGAGGGAGCCAGGGGAATAAGTACTCTGACTTCATTCTCATGATCAAAAAGAAACATAGGTCAGAGGACAAAAGAAACCATGATACAGTCCGTGGTTCGTATGGGTCAGAGCTCAGGGTAGAGTGGAGAAGAGTAGAAAATGAATCTGGTGATGCAGATGCAGGATATACTAACAGTGAACTCAGAGAAGTCAACATCTCAGGAGCAGTCACAGTATGTTTCTTCAGCTCTCTGACGTGTGGTCATGTGGAAATGAATTGGGCTTGGCCTTGTTGAGTGTCATACTTCTGATTAGTAGTATCACAGTGAAAAACTTGCAGGAAAGTGACATAAACTCCATCAGGCAGTTGATCTGGAGGAGTTCACCCTGGAAAGCTATTTACAAAGTGTTCCATTGTCATTTAAGGACGTTTTGCCCTTTCTTCTGGGCATGACTGTCTCACCATGCCTATCACTCTCTACCTCAAAATGCCCAACACTTGAAACTATATTTCCCCTGGCAAAAAAGCAGAAAGTTTTGGTTTTATAAGCTTGATAGCACTTAAAAAAGAAAAACTGTTGCAAAATGTAGAAATCTGAACTGTGGCAATGATGTGGGAGTGGCCTGACTGCTAATTTTCAATAGGTCAGGACTCTTTCTTGTTTACTGCGTCATCATCAGAACTGAAAATGGAGCCTGACACACAGTAGGCAAACAGGAGAAAAAATGTAGTGACTCATGTTACATACGGTTCTAGTCCCACCTCTAGCTATAACTAAATATTTTACCTTTGGTTAGTTGTATAAATATCCTTGAAGACGATTATCTAATCTTTGAGTCTAGATTTAATCATTAAAAGGTTGAATTTCAGCTCCTACTATGCAGTGTGTTGATCTGGGATCAGAAATATCCAAGATAGTCAAGATAATGGAATGACTTTCTTCAGGTGAGGTTTCAGTAGAACATAGAGGCTGATCTCTCCCCCCAAAAAGGATAGAGAGTAGATACACTTCAGTTCAGTTCGGACGTTCATTTGTGTCTGATACTCTGCAACCCCAGGGACTGCAGCATGCAGGCTTCCCGATCCATCACCAAATCCCTCAAACTCATGTCCCAGCGTCGGTGATGCCATCCAACCATCTCATCCTCTGTCGTCCCCTTCTCCTCCTGCCTTTAATCTTTCCCAGCATCAGGGTCTTTTCCAATGAGTCAGTTCTTCGCATCAGGTGGCCAAAGTATTGGAGTTTCAGCTTCAACATCAGTCCTTCCAATAAATATTCAGGACTGATTTCCTTTAGGATGGACTGGTTGGATCTCCTTGCAGTACAAGGGACTCCTCAAGGGTCTTCTCCAGCACCACAGTTCAAAAGCATCAGTTCTTTGGCACTCAGCTTTCTTTATAGTCCAACTCTCACATCCATACTTGCCTACCGGGAAAATCAGGACTTTGACTAGATGGACTTGTGTCAGCAAAGTAATGTCTCTGCTTTTTAATACACTGTCTAAGTTGGTCATATCTTGTCTTCCAAGGAGCAAGCATCTTTTAGTCTTTTAATTTCATGGCTGTAGTCAACATCTGCAGTGATTTTGGAGCACCCCAAAATAAAGTCTCTCCCTGTTTCCATTGTTTCCCCATCTATTTGCCATGAAGTGATGGGTAAAATAAGTAGATATATTTACTTTACTTACATTTTTATTTTTTGTATTAAGACAGCATAATATTTACAGAACCCTGGATAATTATGTTAATATGTTAGTAAACTATAAAGCAATATACATTTAAGCTAAGAATAATTTCTTTGGGTTGAAATGCTTCACTAACAGTGAATACCACTAATACTAATATTGTCTAACATTTAAAAATAATTATGTCTATGTATCCAGAATTTGCTTAGCACTTGTTAAATATCAAGCACCTCACATGCACAATGCCATTTAACTCTCACAACTAACTAATGAGCCTAATATTTTTGCTATCATCATCCTTAGGGAATGAAAAATGAAGGCCACATAGAAAGTGATGAAGTGGGGATTCAAATTCAGGCAGTCTAACGTAGAGTATGAACTCTTATCGACATATTTTAATGTTATAATCTATTGATGTTTCATCAGAGTGATAAGGGCAAATATGCATATTTGCTGTATAGAAACTCTAAGATGTTATGATAGCATACTTAGTTTTACAGACTGCCTTCTGGAATTTCCACTTCAGTGACACTGACACCTAAACATACTTGAGTTCCTGCATTTCAGATATTGCTTAGAAAAATATGTACGCATTTGGAAAATGTCTTTGCATACTTCAGCAGCTGGGGTAATTGAGAACAATTACCACGAACCAATGGAAATGACCTTAAACAGCTTCAGCACCAAATCTCAGATCTGTCAGCTCACAGTGTGGCACCTGCATGAATGTGCCGCCTACTCTCTAATCTATGACGTCCTGCGTGGAGCTTCATTTATCACAGGGGTTGTCTGCCTTCCTGTCTGTGTGCCCTCACACACAGGACTTACCTCCTCCTGACTGTTGCTCTGAAGAAGGGATATTTTTTTTCTTTGTTTAAAGAATCTCATAGTTATCCCACACATTTTGAAATTTTGGAGTTTTGGAGGACCCACTTTCAGTGAGGTCTTTGCTCTGTTTCATATTACTTAGGTTTTGCTTTTCACAGTCTTTATAATCAGCTAGCTGAAGGATAACAAAGTAGTGAGTTCAGTGCACTCTTAACACTTGAAGGACTAGCATTAAGTCAAATTTTTCTTAATTTATTGTAGTAATAGAAGGAGTAGATTTTCATGGTCTATTTTTTTATAACCTGTGATAACATTTTAGGGGCCAAATGTATTCAATCACTCAGTCATGTTCAACTCTTTGCGACCCCATGGACTATAGCACGCCAGGCTTCCCTATCCATCACCAACTTCTGGAGCTTACTCAAACTCAATGTCCACTGAGTTGGTGAGGCCATCCAACTGTCTCATCCTCTGTTATGCCCTTCTCCTGCCTTCAATCTTTCCCAGCATCAGGGTCTTTTCCAAGGAGTCAGTTCTTCATATCAGGTGGCCAAAGGATTGGGGTTTCCTTTGGTCACCTGGGAGAATCATTGGAACAGTCCCTCCAATGAATATTCAGAACTGATTTCCTTTAGGATTGACTGGCTTGATCTCCTTGCAGTCCAAGGGACTCTCAAGAGTTTTCTACAAAACCACAGTTGAAAAGCGTCAATTCTTTGATGCTCAGATTTCTTTATGGTCCAACTTACATTCATACATGACTACTGGAAAAGAAGGAAGTGGCAACCCACTCCAGTATTCTTGCTGGGAAAATCCAATGGACTGAGGAGCGGGTTGGATTATGGTCCATGGGGTCACAAAGAGCTGGACATGACTGAAGTGACTTAGCATGACATGACTGGAAAAACCATGGGTTTGACTAGACGGACCTTTGTCAGCAAAGTAATGTCTCTGCTTTTTAATATGCTGTCTAGGTTTCCCATAGCTTTTCTTCCAAGGAGCAAGAATCTTTTAATTTCATAGCTGCAGTCACCATCTGCAGTGATTTTGGAGCCAAAGAAAATAAATTCTGTTACTGTTTCCATTGTTTCCCCATTCATTTGCCATGAACTGTTGGGACTGAATGCTATGATCTTAGTTTTCTGAATGTTGAACTTTAAGCCAGCTTTTTCACTCTCCTCTTTCACTTTCATCAAGAGGCTCTTTAGTTCCTCTTGCTGGCATATTGATTGCAGTAGTTTAATAGCAACATCTTTTAAGATTTGAAATAGCTCAGCTGGAATTCCATCACCTCCACTAGCTTTGTTTGTAGTGATGTTTCCTAAGGCCCACTTGACTTTGGACTTCAGGATGCCTGGTTCTAGGTGAGTGATCACACCATCATCGTTGTCTGAGTCATGAAGATCTTTTTTGTATAGTTCTGTGTATTCTTGCCTCCTCTTCTTAATCTCTTCTGCTTCTGTTAGGTCAATACTGTTTCTGTCCTTTATTGTGCCCATCTTTGCATGAAATATTCCATTGGTATTTCTAATTTTCTTGAAGAAATCTCTAGCCTTCCCCATTCTATTATTTTCCTTTACTTCTTTGCATTGATCACTGAGGAAGGCTTATTTTTTAGAATTTATTTATTTTCTCTTCATATTATCGTGTTGATTTTGCTATACATTGACATGAATCCACCATGGGTATACATGTGTTCCCCTTCCAGAACCTCCCTTCTACCTCCCTCCCGATACCATCCCTCTGGTTCATCCCGGTGCACCAACCCTGAGCACCCTGTATCATGCATCGAACCTGGGCTGGAGATTCATTTCACATATGATAATTTACATGTTTCAATGCCATTCTCCCATATCATCCCACCCTTGCCCTCTCCCATAGAGTCCAAAAGACTGTTCTATACATCTGTGTCTCTTTTGCTGTCTCGCATACAGGGTTATCATTACCATCTTTCTAAATTCCATATATATGCATTAGTATATTGTATTGTTGTTTTACCTTCTGACTTACTTCACTCTGTATAGTTTGCTCTAGTTTCGTCTACCTCAGTAGAACTGATTCAAAGGTATTCTTTTTTATGGCTGAGTAATATTCCATTGTGTTTATGTACCACAGCTTTTTATCCATTTGTCTGCTGATGGACATCTAGGTTGCTTCTATGTCCTGGCTATTGTAAACAGTGCAGCGATGAATATTGGGGTACATGTGTCTCTTTCAATTCTGGTTTCCTCTGTGTGTATGCCTAGCAGTGAGATTGCTGGGTCATATTGCAGTTCTATTTCCAGTTTTTTAAGGAATCTCCACACTGTTCTCCATAGTGGCTATAGCAGTTTGCATTTGTGTAAGAGGTTTCCCTTTTCTCCACATCCTCTCCAGCATTTATTGCTTGTAGACTTTTGGATGGCAGCCATTCTGACTGGTGTAAAGTGGTATGAGGTAGGCTTTCTTATCTCTCCTTGTTATTCTTTGGAACTTTGCATTCAGATGGGTATATCTTTCCTTTTCTCCTTTGCCTTTCACTTTTTTTCTTTTCTCAGCTATTTTCAGGCTTCCTCAGACAACCATTTTGTCTTTTTTTATTTGTTTTTCTTGGGGATGGTCTTAATCACTTGTCACTTATCATGACATTGTATAGGATCAAGACCTGTACAATATCATGAACTTCTGTCCATAGTTCTTCAGGTATTCTATCAGATCTAATCCCTTGAGTCTATACAGTCTATCTATCTATACAGTCGCTTCCACTGTATAATTGTAAGATATTTGATTTAGGTCATACATGAATGGTGTGTATTACCTCTGCATAAATTTAATAAATTAATAAATAAATTTAATGGAAAACACAAGGCAGACCAAATTAGATACAGGAGGCTAGCTATCTAGTCTTTGTATATCAGACCTATACAGAGGAAAGGGTACTGAGAAATCATAGAACATTTTCTTCTCCTTTAAGGTTCTTTGGTCTTGCAATATTCCCTAGTAAGTAAAAGTATTTTTTTGAATAGTATATTACATATAGTATGGTAAAGTACATACTATGTCAAGTTTACAAGGCTGCATACCTTGGGATTTCCTCCATGGCTCAGTGGGTAAAGAATCCACCCACTGGATTCTTTACCTTAATCCACAGTGCAGGAGACACAACAGGCGTGGGATTGATTCTTAGGCTGGGAAGTTTCCCCTGGAGAGGGGAATGGCTACCCACTCCAGTATTCTTGTCTGGCACATCCCATGGACAGAGGAGCCTGGTGGGCTGTAGTCCATGGGGTTGGAAAGAGTCAGATACAGCTGAGTGACTAAACATGCATGCACTCACAAATATGGGGTCATGGCTTTGGGCAAGTAACTTCGCCTTTATGAGACTTCGTGTCCTTTTCTGTAAAATGGGGCTACTACATCTTATTGTCCCCTATCCCCACCCTTGAGAATTCAATGAGACAATGCCTGTCAGTCTCTTAGATTAATGCTTGACAGTTGGTGAGCCAGGGATAGCTAGAAGATTCTTTATCAGCATGTTGGTTTTGCAGAGAGGAATGAATATTGTTTGGGGTGCAATTAAAAATTACAGTAAGCAAGGACTCCTTCAGGAAGTTGTAACTGACAAATCAGGGGCACCTTCAGAGTAGCTCTTAGAGCTCTAGAGATTTAAAGATCCCAAAGAGTTCTGAGAATAGCAAGGAGAGATAAGAAAGATTACCTCAGCGATCAATTCAAAGAAATAGAGGAAAACAATAGAATAGGAAAGACTAGAGATCTCTTCAAGAAAATTAGAGATACCAAGGGAACATGTCATGCAAAGATGGGCTCAATAAAGGACAGAAATGGTATGAACATAACAGAAGCAGAAGATATTAAGAAGAGGTGGCAAGAATACACA
>ML664060.1:1276295-1330247 GCA_007570785.1 Antilocapra americana | reverse complement strand
GAAATGGTATGGACCTAACAGAAGCAGAAGATATTAAGAAGAGGTGGCAAGAATACACAGAAGAACTGTACAAAAAAGATCTTCATGACCCAGATTATCATGATGGTGTGATCACTCACCTAGAGCCAGACATCCTGGAATGTGAAGTCAAGTGGGCCTTAGGAAGCATCACTATGAACAAAGCTAGTGGAGGTGATGGAATTCCAGTTGAGCTATTTCCAATCCTGAAAGATGACACTGTGAAAGTGCTGCACTCAATATGCCAGCAAATATGGAAAACTCAGCAATGGCCACAGGACTGCAAAAGGTCAGTTTTCATTCCAATCCCAAAGAAAGGCAATGCCAAAGAATGCTCAAACTACCACACAATTGCACTCATCTCACATGCTAGTAAAATAATGCTTAAAATTCTCCAAGCCAGACTTCCGCAATATGTGAACTGTGAACTTCCAGATGATCAAGTTGGTTTTAGAAAAGGCAGAGGAACCAGAGATCAAATTGCCAACATCCGCTCGATCATCAAAAAAGGAAGAGAGCTCCAGAAAAACATCTATTTCTGCTTTATTGACTATGCTAAAGCCTTTGACTGTGTGGATGACAATAAACTGTGGAAAATTCTTAAAGAGATGGGAATACCAGACCATCTGACCTGTCTCTTGAGAAACCTGTGTGCAGGTCAGGAAGCAACAGTCAGAACTGAACATGGAACAACAGACTGGTTCCAAATAGGAAAAGGAGTACGTCAAGGCTGTATATTGTCACCCTGCTTATTTAATTTATATGCAGAGTACATCATGAGAAATGCTGGGCTGGAAGAAGCACAAGCTGGAATCAAGATTGCCGGGAGAAATACCAATAACCTCAGATATGCAGGTGACACATGTACCATGCTAACACTAGTTAAAAGAAAAGTGGAGTAGTTATATTACATTCAGACAAAGCTGACTTCAGGACAAGGGTAATTATCAGGGATAAAGAAGGGTATTATATAATGATAGTAGAGTCAATTTTCCAAGAAGACATAATAGTTCTGAATAGATAAATCCATAGAAACAGAAAGCAGATTAATAGTTACCTTTGAGGTATCCTTTTGGGATGGTGAAATGTTTTGGAACTAGGTAGTTGTTGAACATTGTGAATGTACTTAATTATATTGAATTGTATATTTTAAAAAGGTTAGCATTTCATTTTATATTATGAGAATTTTACCTCAATAATAAAAAATGTAGATGTAACAAAATTATGTATTTTCTAAATGCTATTTGTGAATTATTACTAAAACTATAAATGCCTGGTGATTATTGTTCTTGCTTAGCCCTTCTGTTGTCCGAGGTACAGAATAACTGGTTGACCATATGATATTTCTTCCCCCAAGCACTGGTTTTGCCTCAGAATCTTTCTTAGTACATACTCCAGAAAGTCACTGTCAAAAAAAAAATAATAATAAGTCCCCAAATTCTGACTCTGAGCCAGAATGACCTTTCCCATCTCAATCCCACTTAATCTGCTAGTTAATACTTGACATTCCACCATCAAGGCTTCACTCTCTTTGGTCATTGTAAATATTCCACTGAAGATGTGGTATGGGTTGGGTGTCCAGCAAGAGGTCTAATGTAAATGGCCTAAAAGGGAGGAGAAGCATTATTGGACAGAGGGAGAAGCTAACCTATGATGTGCCTTGCAATGAAGGCTGAAGCTGAGGCTGGAGCTGGGATGATACTTCCTTGGAGGGACTCTAATGAGGCAGAGACCCTGTTTTCTCCCTTAAACAGTCACTGGAGGCACTGTGTTGCCTCTTGGCAAGAATTGTGACCTTGAACTTGGATAGGTAATTCAAATGGATGGACTGTGCTGAGCTGCAGTTGGGGAAATAAATGTATTGATTCTGAAAGGAAGATCTGGGTGGCAAGCTATCACAGAGTTGCACCAGTTATAGCTACCAGCCGTATTTCTACATTAGTATGAATGAATTTAACCTCATTATGAAGTCAAGGAAAGCAAGCGGGCATGCCAAGGGCCCTGGAGTGAGCTGGAGGGTTATGGAAAGAGACTAAGGTGGTAGAAGAGAAGATGAGCATTTCTCTGACACATGGTAGTGATGTTCTCCAAATGTGTTTTCAATTCTTTTATCCCAATAAAAACGAGCTGTACTGCTTTGAGATGGATTATGAGTGTGAACTTTGAGATTGTTATCTGTAGGAGAATCTGAATCTAATGTTTTTATTTGTGGGCTTCACTTGCCTGTCAGCTTCAAAAAGTTTGCCCCTCTGGAAAAATGTCCTCACAAGAGTCAAGAAGGTAAATTACCCATTTTTGCAGCCAATCTATAGCCAACTCGTGCACTGGTAAAACAAGTGCCTCCCAGTAGGCAGTGTGTACTTAAAGGAGGAGAGGCCAGGAATTGGATAGTTTTTCCCTGCAACCTAATTTAACTTCCTGTTGCAGTTAATGTGATTGTATAAGAAACTCAGTGGTGAAAAACAACCATTTATTATGTTCATAGTATCTGTGGTTTGGGTATGTAGACAAGGCCGAGTGGGTACAGCTTGTCTCTGCTGTGTGATATTTGGAACCCCGCTCAGCTGGAAAGTTCCAGCAGATCAAGACTGGAATCATCTAAAAGCTTGCTCCCTCTCATGTCTGGCAATTGATGCTGTGCGTAGGTTTAGACCTTTGTAAGACTTGTTGCCTGAACACCTACATGTACTTTTTTCATGTAGCCCAGAAACTATTCATAACATTGTGGCTAGTTTCCAAAGGTGCAAGTCCAAAGAGAGGAAGCCAAGTAGAAGCTTCTTACATATTATATCTAGTGCCAAAGTTCTGGCCTCACTTCTGCCATGTGGGAGCTTGGGTAGTTACCAGCTCCTGCTCTGATACAAGGAGATGGAGTACAGACCCAGCCTCAGTGGGAGGAATGTCATTCCCACTGTAAACTGTGGATGAAATAAATATATCAGTATGGCTCTCCTGTATTTAAAATGGATAACCAACAAGGCATAGGAACTCTGCTCAATGTTATATGGCAGCCTGGATAGGAGAGGAGTTTGGGGCAGCATGGATACATGGATATATGTATGGGTGAGTCCCTTCCCTATTCACCTGGAACTATTATAATGTTGTTAACTGGCCATACCCCAATACAAAATAAAAAGTTTAACAAAGAAGTTAGTGCTCATAATAAAAGGTTAGCCTTAAAAAATATATTAATGTGACCATCTTTGAAAAACAGTCTGTCACTCACCCTTTTTCCTATAGACTCATTCTTTCAGTTTCAACAAAGGAAGACACCTGGTCAATAGTCACTGTGAGAGAAATGCAATTTGAGATTGGAGCTCCTGGGATGATAGGTGGATAACACACTTATTTCTGTAACCTAGAGCCTTATTCTGGTGACTCTCATATATCTTTTCATTTTTTTATAGCTGCCCTGGAAATGAAAATCCTAAATTCTACTGAGAAAAATTATTTCCCTTTTATATTTATTTTGACTTTGAAAATTGCTGATCTTGTGACCACACAGAAAGCTGGGACCTTCTTCTTTACACTTTCTCAAAAGTTAGCAAGATCACCAGGAAGATGACTGTGTAAAGCGCCTTCACGGCACTACTGGTTATGAATTCCAGATAGCCTGTGTACAGCACTTTTCTATTTGGACAGGCTACCTAACACATGTCTCTTGCAAGTGCCCCACTGAAGACATTCGTTAAGTAATAGTCAAGAGAGTACATTCATTTTTTTATTGTGTTGGTTTTGTCATACAATGACATGAAACTGCCATGGGTTTACATATGCTCCCCCTCCAGAACCCCCCTCCCTCCTCCCTCCTGATTCCCTCCCCCTGGGACATCTCAGTGCACCAGCCCCGAACATCAACCCTGGGCTGGCAATTGATTTCACATATGATAATTAACATGTTTCAATGCCATTCTCCCATATCATCCCACCCTTGCCCTCTTCCACAGAGTCCACAAGTCTATTCTATACATCTGCGTTCCTTTTGCTGTCTCAAGAACCCTGCATGTGAGAGTACATTCATTTTTGAGGTTAATTCTGTTAAATTTAGCTTTTGGAAAAAAAATTTAACTTCTGAAGGGTAACAGTGTCTGTGTTGTTTACTTGGACAGTATAGACTATGAAAACCAAGGCGATGATATTTGTACCTTCCTTGGCAGAAAAACTATAGCTAACATCAGTATTTACTTGTAATTATCTTGTTTCAGGCACATTGTATCTATCAATCCTTTCTTCTTTCATAAGATTATATTCTGTTCTTTTTTTAAAAAAATTGATCTTTAATTTTCCTGTATTCAATATATTGATACTTGAAAGTGATATTCTATCCATTTAGAATGAAGTCATGGTATCAGTCATGATGATAGCATAGTTTCCTTGATGCATTTCAGCAAACCTGTGGAATCATATCAGTAACTCTGCCACTTAATGGAAATCTACTCTAGTTGAGGTATTATGCTAAGTACTTCACATTATCTCACTTAATCTTCACAACAACCTTGAGTTCTGCACTATTACTCTGTGTTTTACAAGTGAGAATGTTGAGGTCGACAAAAGGTAAGTAACTTGTCCTGGTGAAGATGTTTCAACTCAGGTTGAATCCAGAGCTTTCCCTTTTTACCACTATATAATAGAATGAATTAAAACAATTATTTGGTTTTGAACTTTTTTCACAACCAATGAGATTCTGTCAGTTATGGGAAAAGCTCTTGTGCGTGTGCGTGGCAGAGAGGGGGGTGAGGGGGAATGGCACTGCCATGTCATCTTGATACATATCTTAATTATAGGAGGCATGACTCTATAATGGCTTTTATTTGGGCATGTTTGTTAACCTTCTGCAGTTGTTTCAAGGAAATTGCATTAACTGAGAAAAAAATCTAATGGCTTTTGTATAAAAGTTCTAGTTTCCCCCCACCCCCATGAGGAAGACAAGCAATAATATTGTTCTCAAGACAGTTATTACATGAAAACTTGTAATTGTGCATCTTATCAGATGCACTTCTGGAGCAGCTGACACATCAGTTGACAATAATGTTGAGTTTTTCCACACAACCAAGGCACAGGGCTGCTTGGCACTGGTGGAGTGCTGGGATGGCTGTGCAGGTTATGTCACATTTCCTGAGAAACACCTCTCTCAGAATTTCTTCCAGATGTACAGTGGCTGACAAGGATGTGTGGAAGGAGTCTGAAGTAGAGAGCTGGGCATTTTGAAGAGCAAAGGGCCTGAATGGAAGGCAGAGCACAGGAAGGATTTTTGAAAAACAGCTGTGGGAGACAGAAAAGAAGTCGAGAAAATGGATACCTTAGCAGAGAGACTGTGTTCTTCCATCTGTTGGAGGCTGAAAGGAGTGTTGGGATGAATGTAGAGAGGCTGATAGACCAAGAAAGAAGGTTATGGACTGTTATGATGTCCTTTAATATGCAGAAAGTCATGCTGTGCTGGTTTAGAGAAGCTATGTAGTAATGACCCAGTGGGCTAGAGAGGAGAATGATAGCTGGGCATCCGTGTGTCCATAGAATGGGAAGGACTCTGCTAGTGGAGGGCATAGGAGCCAGATCTTTCTAGGGTACTTTTCATTTTACTCAGTATCTCTAAAGCCCAATGGTGACACTACAGATTAGAAGTAGGAAACAAAAATATGATTTGAAGAAATAACTGATTAATAAAACTCTTTTGCTTCATAGGATTCTACTTTCTTGTCACAGCAATTGTTGTTGCTGTTTTTCAGTGGCTAAGTTGTCTCCAGATGTTTGTGACCCATGGACTGCAGCATGCCAGACTCTCCTGTCCTTCACTGTCTCCTGGAGTTTGCTCAAATTCATGTCCATTGAGTTGATTATGTCATCTAACTATCTCATCCTCTGTTGCCTTCTTCTCCTGCCCTCAATCTTCCCAGCATCTGGGTGTTTTCCAATGAGTCAGCTCTTGCATCAGGTGGCCAAAGTATTGGAGTTTCAGCTTCAGCATCAGTCCTTCCAATGAATATTCAGGACTGATTTCCTTTATGATGGACTGGTTTGATTTCCTTGCAGTCCAAGGGACTCTCAACAGTCTTCTCCAGGAACACAATTCTAAAGCATCCACTAGTTGGTGCTCAGCCTTCTTTATGGTCCAACTCTCACATCCATACATGGCTGCTGGGAAAACTAAAACTTTGACTACACAGACCTTTGTCAGCAAAGTGATGTCTCTGCTTTTCAATATGCTTTCTAAGTTGGTCATAGTTCTTCTAAGGAGCAAGTGTCTTTGAATTTCATGGCTGCAGTCACAATCAGCAGTGATTTTGGAGCCCAAGAAAATAAAATATCACTGTTTCCACTTTTCCCCCTTCAATTTGCCATGAAGTGATGGGACTGGATGCCATGATCTTAGTTTTTTGAATGCTGAGTTTTCAGCCAGCTTTTTCACTCTCTTCTTTCACTCTCATCAAGAGGCTTTATAGTTCCTCTTCACTTTCTACCATTAGAATAGTATCATCTGCATATCTGAGATTGTTGATATTTCTCCTGGCAATCTTGATTCCAGCTTTTGCTTCACAGCAGTTATTGAGGATCAGTGGGGATGACTATATCTATATTCCCATCACACAGCTCAGTATTTCCACCTTCTGAGTTCACCACCAGTTGCTAAAAATGTGCATGTATATTGTATGTAGTTAAAACATTGATTAGATACTTTGCACATTACTTTTGCCACCTAACATTATGCCATAATTATTTTTCCATGCTGGTAAAGTCTCCATAAACATCTTTTTTTTAGTATTTCCTTAAATATATAAATTATTTAACTGTTTTTCTGTTGGTGAGCAAAGAAGATAATTGTCTAAGTCAGTCAGTCATAAGTATCTTTAGAATTCAGAAGTTGTATATACTAGTGAGAGGTAAAAGAATAGAGTGGTCAGTCAAACTTCATTTAATAAAACCATTATTCATGGTTCTTAGAAAACCTGCAGATTATTTTCTTAATGATTGTTGTACAGTTGTATATTTACTGCCATCACCGGAGTATGGATGTATTATGTTGCCATTTGTGAATATGATCATTATATTTTAAATATGGTTGGTGGAATATTGTTTTCATAAGACAGTGCCTGCGGCTTTGTTTTGGATATTTTCAGAACATTTTGGGACTTTACCACTTTTTTGTGGAACTCAATGAAAACTCTCAATCTTTTTCATGACAGAGTGGTTGGGGATGAGAAAGAGGCCCTAAGACTGTACTCTACAAGCTTGCACAAATAAGTAAATGCAAAGAAGGGTCTCCAGGTCTTAGGTACCTAAAATGGTTAGGGGGCTTAGGAAAAGCAGACTGGATGACTGTTTCAAGTGTTTTCCATTTTAAAGCAGATGTCTTGTACTCATTAGAGTCATTTAGGACATTTAAAGTATTTGTATAGCTGACAAAGTGAGAGCATGACTGACTGACTGATGTGAGAACATCCAAGCAGCTCAGTTAAAAATGATGTTTTCTTCAATGTTGATTGAACTGACTTCATATTCCAATATCAAGTGGTCAGAGACAGCAATATATTTATAGATGTAAACAATAGTTTTTGTTTACTGAGTACTTAATATACATCAAGCATGATTCGAAGCACTTTGTATCCATTAAGTTTATTTAATTGTCATAATAGCCTTATGAGGTGGGCACTATTATTCTCAGTTTAGAGAAAATGAGACACACTGAGCATAAGTAATCTGTTAAAGGTCACACAGTTAGTGGAGGACAGGCAATGGAATTTAGAGTGTAGGAATCAGGAGCTTTTGTTCTTAGAAACCACTTTCTACCATCTGGATGAAGAATAGAGGTAATGACGACAAGGAGGAGGAAGGTGAGGAGGAGGAGATGAATTTTTGTTATGAACCTCTTTATCATTAGCTGTTACTGTTAAGTACCTATCTTTTCCAGACACAATACTCAAAGGTTTACCTATATTTATTTTTCTTGTATAATCCTTATGTAAACTCTGTGAGACAGATAAATATTTTCACTTTAGAGGTGAGAAATCTGAGTTAATTGACCTTTCCAGTTGACACAGATAAGATGTGGGTGAGTTGGGATTTAGTCCGAGTGCATAGGTGGAGGTCTACTTGCTCCAGAGCTCATGCTGCCTTAAGTAAGGTGACCTTTCCTCTGAGACACCACTCAGAGCTGAAGCTTTAATCTAAACATATGTGCTTCTCATAAATTCTTGTAAAAATTATAATAATTATATTGGCACTCAATCACGCTCTATTTGTACTGAGGACATAGATTTGCATGTAGGAACCAAATGCACTAAATAATTGTCTGTCAAATAGGAAATCTTAGATCTTGAAGTTAAAAGGTCAAGTTCTGTCTCTGAAGATTTAATGTGATGATGAAGACTGAAGTGTGTACTAAGTGCCTTGGAATCATCGCTTATTCTATTTCTGTAATGCATTTAGAATCCTAGATTGCCAGAGCTGGAAAAATATTAGAGGTCATCCTGTTCAGTTTTCTCACTTTGTGGATTAAAACTCAAACAACTAAGCAAACCTATAATGACTTCAGAGCTTACGTGCTTCTTTTAAGATTCTTCTATTTTTCTTTTAAAATTCTTGTTTTGAAAAATAAATGGAGCCCAATTAAGCAAAATATATTTGTTCATATGATAAAATTAGATTCTGAATGCCTATTTCCAGTTCCACCAAGACGGAGTAGCCCTATTCCTCCTGAATGCCTATTTCCAGTTCCACCAAGACGGAGTAGCCCTATTCCTCCTGGTCTTGCCTCTTAACAACTAAAAATCCCTGACATAACACAACGAACAAGCATAGAAATAATCTGGAAGGTGGAAAGAAGGCAGGTTACATTGGCATATGGGGACTTAAGGAATAACATGGTGGTGAGTACGCTGGATTTCTTTATTGTTTCCTGCATTTCTTGGAGAGGGTGATACAGAGAACCCTAATCCAGAACAGACAATAGGCACAATTTTAAAAAAAGCTCCATGATGTAAAGGAAAAATTAATTAATTAATTAAAAAAATAAAAATAAAAATGTGATTCAAAAGAAAAAAAAAGCTCCATGAAAATCCTATTTGCCTAGTGAAAGCACTATAAAAACAGTGGCCTAACACAGTGGAAAACTTGGACAATACCCGCCCTAGTCTCGTCAACCGCTAGTGTAAAAACCTGCCTCCTGTGGTTTCAATGAAGCCTAGTAGGGAGCTGATATTCTCCTTAACTGCCCTCTCCCTTGAAGTGGGTGGAGAATTCCCAGTCCTCTACTGTGCGCTGTCAGCTGGGACAAACAGGATGCTGATCGTTCATTTCTCACACAGCAGATATAGATGGCCTTGCTTTGATTTCTCTGCAGAGTAGTGTCAGCAGTACTTATCAAGGAGCTAATTTTCTTTACCCCACCCAGCAGAGGCAGTTGGAGCTCTGATTCTCCTGCCAGAGCAATATTAGTAGGGTTTAGTAGCTAGCTGAGCCTCCAGCCTCAGTGGCATCAGAAAGACTTAATGAGGCAGTCTGAAGTGGAACCAGTTAACACTAGGCTTTGTTCCCACTGGTGTCAGTAAGGCTCAGTGGAGATACCTGCATCAGTGAGACTGAACAAGGTGAGGCAAGTCAGGGCTAGCCAACTCTCCACTTTCTGGACACTTCTCATGTTTTCTGAGCCCAGTTAGAAACTGAATCTCCACACCCAGCATTAATGGGGTTGAATGATGTGATAGGAGGTGAGCTGATTGGTATTCTGTTTCCTTCTCTCAACCTCCCGTGGCATCAGTGGGACTCAGTGAAAGCTGAGCTTCAGTTTCTACCCTGAAGTCAACAAAACTATGTGACTCATCCTTTATCAGGATCCCTGGGTTGGGAAGATACTGTGGAGAAGGGAAAGACTACCCACTCCAATATTCTGGCTTAGAGAATTCCATGGACTGTATAGTCCATGGGGTCACAAAGAGTCGGACACAACTGAGCGACTTTTTCCTACACTTACTTAAACTTACATCCCCACTGAAAAGCAATGAGATTGTGTAAATTTGCTCTACACTGTCTTTTGAGAAGGTGTCAGATCTGTTGAAAGGGAAACTGAACTTACATCTAAAAAGCAATCAGAAACATGGAACTAATAAAGATCAAAAACAGTGAAATTGCAAGCAGTAAGCAATAAAGACAATCAATAAATCAATAATAATCTTTTGAAAAAATCCATAAAATGATAAACCTCTAGCAAGACCGACAAAATTAAAAAGAGACAATACACATCACCAATATCAAGGATGAAATAGAGAATATTACTGCAGATCTTGTAGCCATTAGGAAATAATAAGGGAATACTATGAAAAACTGTACACAGATAAATGCAAAGACTTAGAAGAAGTGGATCACATCCTCAAAAATCAAAGATCATCAAAACTCAACCAACATGAAACATATATCATGAGTAGTGCCAAGACCCCTAAAGAAAATGAATTTATTGTTGTTGTTCAGTTGCTAAGTCATGTCCTATCTTTGTGACCCCCATGGACTGCATTCAGCATACCAGGTTTCCCTGTCCTTCACCGTCTCCTGGAGTTTGCTCAAATTAATGTCAGTTGAGTCAGTGATGCCATCCATTCATCTCATCCTCTATTTATTATTAAATAGAATTTACTGAAACCTCCAAAAAAGAAATCTCCAGGCCCAGATGGTCTCATTGAAAAATTCTACTATAGCATTGAAAGTTCTTACCAGAGCAATAAGGAAAAAGAAGGGAAGGAAGGAAAGAAGGAACTAGATAAAGGCATTAAGATGGAAATATGGAAAAAAGCCTGACCCTATGTGCAGATCATATGATTGTCTACCTACAGAATCCCAAGTTATATACACAAAAAAATGCTGGAATTAATAAATGAATTCCAAAAGGTCACCAGATACACACAAAATATCAACACATACAAAGTACACATATTTCCATATACCAACCATGAACATGTAGAAAAAGATTAAAAACACACAATTTATCAGATGTCCAAAGAAATCAAAGTATGTAGTTTAACTGAATGAAACATGTACAGGATCTGGTGCTGAAAATTAAAAAATGATGATAAAAGAAATCAAAGACCTACATAAAACTTATATGAAAAGGTACAGACCTCAGAATAGCTAAAACAGTCTTGACAAGGATAAACCTGGAGGTGTTACTCTAGTCAATATAAAGGCTAACTTCATAGCTACAGTGATAGAGACAGAGTGGTGTTGGCTGAAAGATAGGCACAAAGATGGATATAACAGAATGGAGAACCTCTAAATAGAAAAATGCCTTCAAATGATTTTTGACAAAGATGCAAAAGAAATTCTTTGGAGATAAGAGAGTCTTTTCCATACATGGTGCTAGGGTAATGTGCCATCCATATGTCAGAAAAAGAAAGAAAAAAAAATCAACCCAACCTCACACTTTATTAAAAACTAACTCATAATGAATAATGGACTTAAATGATCAATACAAAATTCAGGACTATAAAATATTTAGAAAGTGGAAGGGATGATATTCGGAACCTTGAACTACACAAAGAGATCTTAGATTTAACAACAAAAGCATGGTCCATAAATGAAAAAATGTTGTAATCTAGACTTCATCAAAATTAAAACTTTTGTTATACAAAAAAATATCACTCATATGACTTTGACAGGACAAGCTAGAGACTAAGAGATATTTGCAAACATATTGGGCAAATTATTATTATCTAGAAAATAATGAAACCTCAAAACTCAATAGTAAAAAGCAAATAATCTCACTTCTGGTTCTGCCCCAGCACTTAAGGAGCTTATAAATCACCCCTTCATCTTGACAAATGAAAAGATGAACAAACTGAAAAATCAACAACTCTTCTTAAATCCATCAGAGAGTGAAGTCACAGGGCAAATTGCAGCATACAAAGCTGTAAAGACAAACTGGAAGATACAGGCAATCGTATAGTACAGAAGCAGAAACTCACAAGCAGAAACCTCTGCAGGACCATTTCAGAGGTAGGGAAACCTGAACTGCAACTGACAAATTGTTGGAAGACTCAGTGTGGACAAGTTTGAGAGTTAAAAATTCCGGGGGGAGCACCTAAGCTTTTATCAGTTTTACTTCCAGGAGTTCTACCAGGTCCTCACAGTAAATGTCAGAGAAAAATCCAGAATATTCTGTTCTCCTTAACAATATTGCCCTCAAAAGAAACGATTTACCAGAGTCTAATCTGGTGGAATTTTATCAGAGACTAACCTATCTGTGGGAAGGGAAATAAATACCTAGCCTTTCATGTGGGGGAAGGGAAATGCTCAACTCCAGCCCTCTCTAGCCACCATGACCCATCTAAGGGGTAAGGGAAACTGAGATGTACTGTGAAGTTCACAGCCCAGAGGCTCACCAAGACTTAAGGACCTAATTATAGGACTGTGGAACCCATTCCCTCCCCCAACACCTTTCCACCACATTACTAAAAGCCTTTTTACTGACCTTTCTACCCAGTATATTCTGCCTGCCTTTCAACCAAAAATCACAAGGCACCTTAAAAGGCAAAAACAAAGTTTGAAGAGACTTAAAAAGCATCAGGACCAGAGTCAGATAGGGCTGTAATGTTGAAGTTACCAGACCAGGAATTAAAAAAAATATGTGATTCAATGGAAAAAGACAACATTTAAAAACAGATGGATAACGTAAGCAGACAGATGGAAATTCTGAAAAGAATAAAAACGAAATTCTAGAGGTCAAAAATACTTTAACAGAGATAAAGAATGCTTTTGATGGCCTCATTAGTAGATGGGACATGGCCGAGGAAAGAATATCTGTGCTTAAGGATGACAGTAAACATTTCTAAAACTGAAAAGCAAAGAGAAAACAAACGAAAAAAAAAAGACTATTCAAGATCTGTGAGACAACTACAAAAGAGGCAAAAACGCATAATAGGAAGATCAGAAGAAGAAAGGAACAGAAGAGGTGTTTGAAGCGTGCTATAAGACTGAATGTTTAAGATCTCTACAAATTCGTATGTTGAAATCCAATCCACAATCATGCTGTTAGGAGGTAGGGACTGTGGTATACTGTTAGTAGTTCTTCCAGCCTTCTCTAAAAGGTTGTACAGCTTTTGCTAAGGTCATAGTACATTGGGGGGAAATTCAAGCCTTTCAGGGTCCACTGTACACAGGCTCTGAGCTGACATTGATTCCAGGAGGTCTAAATCATCACTTTGGCTAGCCAGCCTCAGAAGGGGCTTTTGGAGGTCACCTGCCAATGGAGTTTTAGCTGGGGTTATCTCACAGCAGGTCCAGTGGGTCCTTGAACCCACTCTGTGGTTCTTTTCTAGCTCCAAAATGGCATAATTGGAATAGACATACATAACATTTGGCAGAATCCCCACATTGTTCCCTGACCTAGTGGAGTGAGGACTATTATTAAATGAAAGGCCAAGTAAAAGCAATTACAATGGCTTCTATCTAGGAAAATGCCAAATCAAAAGCAATAGTGCATCCCTGGAGGGATTGCAGGGATTAGTGCCATCATTAAGCACTTGAAAGATGTAGGGGTAGTGATTCTCACCATATCCCAGTTTGACTCTCCTACTTGGCCTGTGCAGAAGACATAGAGATCTTGCTGAATGACAGTGGATTATCATAAGCTTAACCAGGGGATGACTCTAACTGCAGTTGCTGTACCAGATGTTGCCTCATTGCTTGAGCAAATTAACACATCTCCAGATACATGGTATGCAGCTACTGATCTGGCAAATGCTTTTTCTCCATCCTTGTCCTAAGGCCCACCAGAATTTTATATGACATTAGGGGATTTAAAATTTAAACAACAGTGAGACACCACTACACATCTATTAGAATGGCCCAAATCCCAGACACAGACAATGCTAAGTGCTGGTGAGGATGTGGAATAACCTCTTATTCTTTGCTGGGAGTGCAAAATGGTACAGACACATTGGAAGACAGTTTGGTGGTTTCTTACAAAACTAAGCATGTCCTTACCACATGATCCAGCAATCACACTCCTTGGTGTTTACCCAAAGGAGCTGAAAACTTAGGTCTACACGTAAACTTACACGTGGACACTTACAGCAACTTTATTCATAATTTCCAAAACTTGGAAGCAACTGAGATTCTTCAGTAGCTGAATAGATAAACTGTCATGCATCCAGATAAGTATTCAGTTCAGTTCAGTCACTCAGTCATGTCCGACTCTTTGTGACCCCATGGACTGCAGCATGCCAGGCTTCCCTATCCATCAGCAACTACCAAAGCTTGCTCAAACTCATGTCCAGTGAGTCAGTGATGCCATCCAACCATCTCATCCTCTGTCGTCCTCTTTCCTCCTGTCTTCAATCTTTCCCAGCATCAGGGTCTTTTCCAAGAAGTCAGTTCTTCACATCAGGTGGCCAAAGTATTGGAATTTCTGCTTCAGCATCAGTCCTTGCAATGATTATTCAGGACTGATTTCCTGCAAGATGAACTGGTTGGATCTCCTTGCAGTCCAAGGGACTCTCAAGAGTCTTCTCCAAAAGCACAGTTCAAAAGCATCCATTCTTTTGTGCTCAGCTTTCTTTATAGTCCACCTCTCACATCCATACATGATTACTGAAAAAAAAAAGCTTTGACTAGATGGACCTTTGTTGGCAAAGTAATGTCTTTGCATTTTAATATGCTGTCTAGGTTTCTCAGCTTTTCTTCCAAGGAGCAAGCATCTTTTGTATGGCTGCAGTCACCATCTTCAGTGATTTTGGAACCCAAGAAAATAAAATCTGTCACTGTTTCCATTGTTTCCCCATCTACTTGCCATGAAGTGATGGGACTAGATGCCATGATCTTAGTTTTCTGAATGTTGAGTGTTAAGCCAACTTTTTCACTCTCCTCTTTCACTTTCACTTTCATCAAGAGTCTCTTTAGTTCTTCTTCACTTTCTGCCACAAGGGTGGTGTCATCTGCATATGCAATATTATCCAGTGCTAAAAAGAAATGAACTATTAGGTTATGAAGAAACATGAACGAAACTTGAATGTACATTAGTGGAAGAACTCAATCTGGCAAGGCTATGTACTATGTAATTTGAACTTCATGGCATTCTGGAAATGGCAAAGCTATGGAAACTGCAAAAAGATCAGTGTTTGCCAGGAATTGGGTGAGGGGGATGAATAAACAGAGTGCAGAGAAATTTTAAGGCAGTGAAACTATTCTACATGCCACTACAATGGTGGATACATGTCATTATGCACTTGTTGAAACCCGTAAAATGCATAAAGCAAGAGTGAATTCTAAACTATGACTTTAGTGATAATAATGTGTCAATATGGGTTCATTGAGTTTAGTAAGTGTACCATTGTGGTGGGAGATGTTGATAGTGGGGAAAGTAATGTGTGCATAGGGCGTATTTTGCTCTGAACCTAAAACTTCTCTAAAAATAAAGTAAATTAAAGAAACATAAACAATATAATTAGACAATAGGCAAAATGCACAAACAGATATTCCACCAAACAGGATGTACTAATAACCTGTAAGCATGTGAAAAATGTACAGCTTTAGCCACTAGGAAAATAAAAAATTAAAACCACAATGAGATTTCTGAATGGTTGAAATAAAAAAATTGTGACAACAAAAAATATTGATGATGATGTGAATAAACTAAACCACTCATTACAGAGCTGATGGAACTGTATAATGGTAACGTTGCTATAGGAAATAATTTGATAGTTATTTAAAAAATGAAAAAAAAAACTAACTAAACATGCAACATAATCATAAGATCCAGCAGTGATGTTTCTGGATTTATCCTCAAAAAATGGAAATGTATTTTTATAAAAAAACCTATACACAAATGTACATAGAAGCTTTATTCATAATGGCCCCAAACTGGAAACACCCTAAGTGTCCTCCAATGAGTCAGTAGTTAAGCAAACTGTGCTGTGTCCATACTTTGGAATACTGCTGCTGCTGCTGCTATGTTGCTTCATTCGTGTCCTACTCTGTGTGACACCATAGATGGCAGCCCACCAGGCCCCTATGTCCCTGGGATTCTCCAGGCAAGGATACTGGAGTGGCTTGCCATTTCCTTCTCCATTTGGAATACTACTCAGCAACAGAAAAGGAATAATAAGTTGATAGATGAAGCAATTTGAATCAATCACCAGAGTGTAAAAAGCCATTCTCAAAGGTTACAAATAATATTATTATACAAAATTTTGAAATGGCAAAATTATAGGAAAGGAGAAAAGATTAGTGGTTTCAAGGAATTAATGAAACGGTTGTAATAGGCGGAAGGTTAGTGTGGCTATTTAAGGGCAATATGAGATATTCTGGTGGTGATGAACTGTTTAGTGGTTGCACAACACTATGAATAATACTTAAGGCCACTGAACTGTTCACTTTAAAATAGTATAGATATTTGTGTGCATTGTGTATATTTTATAACACAGTAGCAAGAAAAATTGATAGAAAGTGAGATATCAGTATATGAAAATATTTATTTGGGGGTGAGTGAATTATAAAGAATTTTTATTTTCTACTTTTATGCTTATACTTGATGAATCTTTTAAATGAGCATCTATTAACTTTGCTAGCATAAAAGTTAAAGAAAGAAATAGCAATGCATGTGCCCTGTTACTTAAACCTAGCATTTAAGAAAACTTGAAGTGGAAAAAAGAAAGAATATTTAAAACTTTCTTTTTATTATTGTTGTGATTCAGTCACTAAATCATGTTCGACTCTTTGCAACCCATGAACTGCAGCACACCAGGCTTCCCTGTCCTTAACTATCTCCCAGAGTTTGCTGAAACTCATGTCCATTGAGTCAGTGATGCCATCCAACCATCTCATCCTCTGTCACCCCCTTCTCTTGCCCTCAATCTTTCCCAGCATCAGGGCCTTTTCCAATGAGTCGGCTCTTCGCATCAGCTCTTCTTATTATTTTTATTATGGAAAATGACAAACAAAAGCAAAAATTACATAGAATAGTAAAATGAACCTCTACCCATCCATTGTCCAGCTCTGATATTCATCAGCTCATAAACAATATTAATTTTATCTACATCTCTCCTACTCAGAAAGGACTATTAATAGTAAAAATTGCTGTTGGGTGTTAAAAGAGCATGTGCTCTGAAGTGAGACAGATCTGTGTTTTAATCTCAGCTCTGGGAGTTGAGACACTTGGGTTTGAATCCTAGTTCTCTTGACCAATTGGTGGGAGCCTTGGGCTGGTTACATAACCTCAGTATCCTCCTCTGTCAAAAGTAATAATCAAGTGTGACTCGTAAATGATGTGAAAAAGGAAACATTAATATATGATACAGGTTACTAAGTTAATTGTATTGACTATCTATGTTTTTAAAACAATGTATATGTAAGCCAGACAACCAAATATCTGGATTTTTAAGCCAAATTTATGTACACGTGAGTTTATTAATCTACATTTGAGCTTTCACTTCTTTTAATGTGCTCTTTAAAAGTATAGGTTTTTCAATGATGATGAATAAGTTTTTACAAAAAAGCATTTGTGTATATTAAGTAAATTTCCCTAATACTCAGGCCTAATTTCATTTTATTTTAGGATAGGTTTTTATGATTCTGGGTCATTCCCAAATTATTCTGATTTGGTGGAAATGTAAGGCTTTACAGGCTTTAATTCTAAAGCAGTGCTGTAAGTTCATCTTCCTGTTCTGCAAAGGCAAGCAGGTTAATTCCCTCATAAGAGTAGGGCTGTTAGAGCCACATGAAGGAGCCCTTGTGGACAAATCAGATCAGTGAATTCGCCACAGTGCTAATAGCTTCTCCATTCAAATAAAAATCCAACTGCTACCATGCATGGCCCTGGTGCCCAGCAATTGTAAAGTGTTTTACAAGCATTTTTAACAAGCCTGTCTTATATCAACCTGGCGGCACAAGCTGAAATAGGCTTTCTTTCTAATAGCAAACTATGTCCTTTTGTTTGGTGTTTTTTGAGTACCTGACATGTCCCACATCCTATGTGAGGCATTAATAATATAAAGATGTGCAAGGCAGAGTCAGGGGTCTAGCTGGTTGCAAAGGTTTAAGATGAGTGCAGTTTGAACTCATCGATTCTGGGGATTTGTGGTTGGTTTCACCAACTGTAACTATAAGTTAAAATTTATCATTTGCTTTCTACACTTTCCCATTTTATTAATCCATATTTTCAAGAAATACTCATTGGGTATCCACTCTGTTCCAGGCACGTGCCAGGTACTGAAGTACAGGTGGTTCTTGATTTCATGGTGCTTGTGTTGCAGGCTTCAACTTGGATAGAACTGATGAAAAATGGTTGAATTAGGGAACGAGTCTGAAAGCAGAGACAGTAGGAGTTATAAAACACCTTTTTTGCTTTGAGCTATTGGAGAAATGAAGTTGCCACTTACTAGGATGGGAAAGACCATAAGGATAGAAGGTTAAGAAACAAAAGTCAAGAGCTAGACATTGGATATATTAGGTTCGTGTTTAAATGTCTCATTGAAAATGCAGAGTAAGCAGTTGACTATATGAGCCTTGAATAGAGGTGAGTAATCTGGGCTCAAGATAAAGATTTTAGAATTGTCAAAAACTTCTGGGTGGCATTTAAGTCAAAAGACCAAAAAGTCAGTGAAGGAGTGAGGGCAGAACCATTGGAGACTGGAAAAGAATAGCCAGTAAGTGTAGGAGAGAAACCAGGAGAGAACAGCATCTTAGATGTGAAGTAAAAAAAACAATTCAGATGAGAAGGAATGATCAGGTCTATCAGATGTTGCTTAATTTATCCATTAATCTTGTACAGAGGGCTCACTCTTTTCTAAGCACTGTGCTAGGTGCTTGGGATGCAAAGCTGAACAAAATAGGATTCTTGCCCTAGGGGAGCTCACAGGCCATTGCAGGAGGTGGCCAAGTAAGCAGACCATGGTGATAAAGAGTGGTCAGTGCCAAAGAGTCATGCAGAGGGTACCACAGAAATGTGTGCCTTCCCTGTCATGTGACTTTCCTCTCAGACCCTTAGAGGCAAGTGATAGGTGTGAATAGATATTTTTTATTAGCATAGTACATTGACTGATTGCTATGAGAGATATAGTGAATAACATTCCAGGTTTTATTTGCTAAGAGGTGAGTTAAGTGTAAGCCAGGTCTCTTGGGAGGTATTTTTCGGAATAGGCAACTTATTGTTACAGTCATGGAAAAGATTGGTATTCATACTCTTCTACTTCTTATTCAGACCCGAATTCTACATTGTGAAAAGTGTAAAAATATATACTGGTCTAAATACATGGAACCAGCAGACAAGTGTTCCTTATCTAAAACAATTGGGGTTCCTTAAGGACACTTTCTCGAGGATTAGAGGAGTGGATTGGCAAAATCAGCAGTGTACACAGCTTCCAGGGGCAGCTGCCTGCTGCCTCAAGCAACTTGACCATTTTGATTCAGTTCACACAAATTATCAATTCAGTTAAAAATAGCCATTTCCTTGACTTGACTTACTCTTCTGTAGACTAAAATGACCGCATCATTGACTTAATGGATTTGTTCACTTTAACGCCCCCTTTCCTGACCTTCAGGTCACAGTGCATACTCCTTGGTACGACACACTTCCCAAACTTTTCTCAATCATGGGAACACACAGAAAATGATAACATTTGCACAACAGTCTATGACAAGCTTCTCCGCCAGAGGTTTGGGTTCAGTTGCTGCCCCAAGGGATGTGGATGTCGACTGTGAGTGCAATACTGTGACACAGGTTGGGAAATTCTGGCCTAGAGCCTCACGACTTTAAGTATAGTGTGTGGATGAGAAGCCTGGGCCTCAACTGGGGAGCTTCTTTTCTGATGAAGAATCTCTGGCTCATTGGATCTGGAGCTGCATTTTTATAAGCTTCCCAGATGATTCTTGTATAACTTAAAGTTTGAGGAGTACTGGTTGATAGGACTGTTGCGCAACTTTTAAACAATATTCATTAAAACTGATGTAAATTAGTTGCCAAATTTGAGATGATTATTTCTTCTTTTTTCCTCCCTTTCCACACAATGTATATATTGTGTCTATGATATGGTGTGCATATGGAGAAATCTTATGGGTTTGTTTTGGCCTTGAAGGACTTCTCTGTAATGTGGAAAAAACTCTTGGGTTCTTTGTTTGCTTAATTAAGTATTTTCCATTTTACAAGGGCACTTTATACCCACATTGTAGCCATGTCTATACATGATGACTGGCCTGGGACCTTCGCTTCCCCTTACAGCTGTGATAGTTTATCTCAGTGTTGGAATTCTTGGTGGGAAACTTGACACCTCACTTGGAGCTGTATTAATGGTGCTGCTGAACTGAGCAAATTTCATTTGGCCTAGGAGAATAACTCTGAAGTACATTGAAGAAAGGAGGAACTTATTGACTACTCTTGGTTTAGATGGGGGTGGGGGTGAATGACTGATTCAGTCCTCCACAAAATCTCAACTTTTCCCAGATCAAAGGTTTATTTCCTGAATTACCCAGTTAATTTGATGAGTCAGAATTTTCATTTGTTCCAGATAGATCATACCAAAGACTGGGCTAACTTGGCTGATAATTAGTCAGTTATATATTTTCATGTTAAACTATTTAAAATAAACTAATAACTGTAATTAAAATAATGATTTTCTTTTTTTTAAGCTTTCAAAGGTACTCACCTTCTTGCCTAACAAGTGGGATCTTGGCACTGTCTATAACACGTGGGTCTGGCCTGAATCACAACTGTGCATTTAACCAAGGAAATTCATCCTTTAGACATTCCAGAACCAAAAGATGCGAGTCAGGAATCAAAGAGAAAGATCAAAGGAAATATTAGGCCAGAAAGAGAGGCAGAACCTGGGTAGAAGTTTCCTCCCTCATCTTCAACTGAAAACAAACAGGAATGGTGTGTCTGTCTGGGGTAGGGCAGAGCCTGGAGACATGCTTATGCATTCAGTCTTAAAAGAAAAGAGCTTATTAAGGTACCCACTGGTGGTGGTAGTCTCTCCATCATGTCCGACTCTGTCCATGGAGTTTCCAAGGCAAGAACACTGGATTGGGTGGCTATTTCCTTCTCCAGGGGATATTACTGACCCAGGGATTGAACCTGGGTCTCCTGCATTGCAGGTGGATTCTTTATCATCTGAGCCACCAGGGAGGCCACAGCCTTGCCTGTAAGTAGTCAGGGAGTTTTTAGAGGCAGAGGTGTTTACATGAGAAAGGATTAGAACATCTATGAGTTCAGTCACCCAGGGGTTCACTCTGTAAGCTCCAGAGTTTTCTGACTGCTTGCCCTGTAATGCTTAGGGGCAGTATGGCTTTTAAAGTGTTTCCTACATATTCACGTGAAACTACAGAGGCAAAGCTCTCCCGGTGGCAGAAGTTGATGAAGGAGACTCACTGAGCAAAGGAATGCTAGTGGAAGAGGGCTGTAGACACAGAGGAAGCCAGCACAGCTTACTGTGTGACTATGGGCTAGGTTCTTTCTCTCTTGGAGGCTCAATTGACCTATTTGTTTAACAGTTTGGACTAAATGAACTCAAAGGGCTCTATTGCCTCTGATATTCTATAATTCTAGGCAAGCTGGCAATGTCAATCTGAATTTCGGGAAGTGATATGTCAGAGGTTCCTAAAAATAGCCCTAAAACTAAAATTTCAACTGATATTATCCTTAAAAATATTTCTATTTTAACAACAGCTGTAGGGAAAGAAATCCATGGTTCCAAGGTAATAGAACTCTAAATTGGGGAACTCTTAGAGGGAGAAACCAGATAAAGTCCTTGGTTCCATGCTCCATCCATCCTGAAGCACAAGACAGATGATTCTTTTTTATTAATTTTTATTTTATATTGGAGTATAGTTGATTTACTGTGTTGTGTTAGTTCCAGGTCTACAGCAGAGTGATTCAGTTGAGTCTGTTTTTTTTTGTAAATAAGTTCTTTTGCATCCTTTTTGTTTTTTAGATTCCACATACAAGTGATACCATATGATATTTGTCTGTGTCTGACTTCCTTCACTTGGTATGATAATGTCTGGGTCCATCGATGTTGCTGCAAGTGGTGTTACTTCATTCTTTTTAATGGCTGAGTAGTATTCTGTTGTATACATGTACCACATCTTCTTTATCTGTTCATGTGTTGATGGACATTTAGGTTGCTTTCATGTCTTGATTATTGTGAATAATGCTGCTATGAACATTGGGGTGCATCTATCTTTTCAAATTATGGTTTGGAAGAGAAAAGATTCTTGATGCTGACTTTACAGTGCTCTGTAGACAACCTTCAGTTGCTATGGCCAATCAGAAACAAACAGGAGTCAGAATCATCAGGGGGAAAAACAAGCATTTTGTATGTTGAAAATATACAGTGTGAAATAAAAGCACAACATTACCTGTAGGAATTTCAAGAAAGCAGATATCATGTAATGACTATCTTTGTTCACTCTATTTTCAGAGAACACAATGGCATAGCAGGAATTTTCACTTTTGTAGAATGATTGTTTTTTTCAGGACACATCACCCTAATTAAATTTTCCCCAATACTAAAAAAACTCATGTGTTTAAATCACTGAGTATATTTCCCATTTCAATTAATATTCTTTTTTTTCCATTTCAATTAATATTCTTGCAAGTGAGAAATTATAAAACTACAATGTGAAATTGAATAACAAGAGAAGACTCTTGAGAGTCCCTTGGACTGCAAGGAGATCCAATCTGTCCATCCTAAAGGAGATCAGTCCTGGGTGTTCATTGGAAGGACCGATGTTGATGCTATAACTCCAATACTTTGGCCACTTGATGTGAACAGGTGACTCATTGGGAAAGACCCTGATGCTGGGGAAGATTGAGGGCAGGAGGAGAAGCGGATGACAGAGGATGAGATGGCTGGATGGCATCATCGACTCGATGGCCATGGGTTTGGGTGGACTCCGGAATTTGGTGATGGGCAGGGAGGTCTGGCGTGCTGCGATTCATGGAGTCGCAAAGAGTCAGAAATGACTGAGTGACTGAACTGAAGTGAAAATGACTAAGATCTTCTAAAATGAAATGTAAACATTGAACATGCTTTCGTTTTTCATTTCAAGTAGTTACATACCACACTAACTCTTAATTATGGTGCAAACTATGAAAATCCATCAGCCAACACCAGGCTAAATTTGAAGCAAATCACATCTGCTTATACAAGCTCAGTTTACAAAGGTTTTTGGAACTCAAGGAAGAGCTACTCCATCAGCAGTTTCTCTATCATTCTTCTCACAGTTCTTTACTATTAGGTGAGTTATATGGACTGACCAAGTTTTTGGCTTGAAATTGAAGGATCTGTGTTTGTATACCTGCTTTGCTGTTATTCTTGGCTGTGTGACCTCTGTGAAAATCACTCAACTTCTCAGATCTTCCATTTCCTCAACCATAAAAGAAATGGGAATATCTATTTTCATGACACATTTGTGTCAAATAAGATACAGCAGTAAGATATAATAAAAGACCTTTCCACCTGGTAAAGCACAATAAAACCATGGTGTAGTGAATCTATTATGCAAAACTGTATAACAAACCACTACTAAGCTTAGTGACTGACTGAAAATAATAACCATTTTACTATTTCTCATTGTTCTGAGATTCAGGGATTTGGGAAAGGCTTTGCTAGGCCACTCTGGCTTGGGGTTTATCATGTAGTCTTAGGGCCTCTCCGTATGTTCTCTTCACATGGACTAGTTGGGGCTTCCTCACAGCATGGCAGTGTCAGGGCAGTTCCACTATTTACATGGTGGCTGGCATCCTGCAGAAGGTCTGTCCCCCACAAATGATGCAGAAGTGCATGGCATTATTATGACTTAGCTTTGGAAGTCATATAGCATCTCTAGTGATCAAGGTAGTTGCAAAGGTCCAAGTTCAAGGGAAAGGGACATACATCCAGCTCTACATTCAAAATATGTCAAAGTCTTAGAATGAAACAAGCACGTGGCATAGGGATATTGCTGTGATCATCCTGGAAAAGTACAATTTGCACATATAGTATTAAAACCAAAATGTTCTATCATTAATGCTGGCCTCGTTTAAAAGAAGGTCTCATTGTTCAACAAAACCACTCCCTCAAGAGCACCATTTGATTGATTAGTTTAGAATAACATTGTTACCTCCCTCAATCCCCTTTTAATTTTCAAAGAATAATATTGCAAAGAATAATATTTAATACAACATGATGCATCTGTTCTGGATCATATAATATTGTAGATGCTTTATGTATGATATTAGCAATTCTTATCTGACTTGGTCAAGTAGAGACTATTTCCATTTTACTAAGGAGTCTAAGATTTGGACAAATTAGCTAACTTGCTCAGGTCACAGAAATCAAATTTGGATTTGTCACTTCTTTTTCATGACCTCTCTCTTTAATAGCAAAGGCTTAAATAACCCTAAGTTCCAGGCACTCTCTCTCTCACACACACACACATACAATGTTCACTTAAAACTGTGAAGTACACCATTAATAACTCCATTCTATACATGAGAAAGAGGACAAAAGAAAAATTATGTAACTTGTCCAAAGCCAGAGATCTGGTAAGTGGTGGAGCCTGACTTTGCACTGAGATCTGAATCTAAAATTATTGTGGAATCATTAAGGTCTTAACAACATAGCATAAATGAGCATTTCAAGTTATGTTTCTGTTTAGAGTGGAGGGATGGGTCCACTTTGGACATTTGGCAGGGGAAGGGTCATAAGGAGGTCAAAGGAACTTCTTAAGAATCTTGTTTTTATCTGAGAGTGGTGTGGCTTGGAAGGCCAGGCACACAAAAGCCAAGGTCTGCCTACTCCTCAAGTTTTCCAGAATGGGACTTAATAAGATAATAACTACCAAAACTCACCTTAAATCACTATATTAACAAAATAAATTTTCTGTACTGAAGGGGAAAAATGCAGATCTCGATTGGACATAGTGTGTTGCTGTTATTTTCTGTCAGATGGAAGTCAGGCTTTTTTTCATTGTTTACCATGCATTATAAATGCTTACTATGCAAGTATTTATAAATCAGGCTCAGATCTTTTTGCTTTATCTGTACAAAAGCAATATCATACAGCAGGTGTTCATTCTTTGCCCTTAACCTTTATAATGCAGTGTGAGAAAAAGTCAGTATTTGCATACTGTCGTTAATACAAGAAACTTGAGATTCAAGTAGAAAGTAAGCAATTCATTTAATGACAGATCCAAATGGAACACTGCTATTTTGCATATTCAAGTGACTTCTGCACTTGTAATATTGCAACTGTAGTTGCTTCTTCTAGAATCGGGTTTCAATGAGGGAAACACGCATGAGCTGTGTGAAATCAGTTGACATACATAACTTGTCTGAGTTTCAGTTACTTGACCATGAAGTAGAGTTTTCACTTTCTCTAGCCTTGTTATAGGAGCTGTGAACTGAAAATGCTTAAACTGTAAAAATGCACATAGATTGCATGAAAGCTTTGTTATTATTAATTTATGGTAGAAGCCATACATCTATTTGGTAAGTGTACACAGATATTTTTGTTCATTTAAAAGTATATGTTTATTGGTGCCCACTATGTGCCAGGTATAGTTCTGGTGTCAAGGATAAGTCATTGAACAAAACACAATAAAACCTCAATTATATTCAATTAAAACACAAACACACAACAAACCAATTCTACTCTCCTTGAATTTTCATTCTAATGGTGAAAGATATAATATATACAAGTCAACAAGTAAGTGCCCAGCATGTCAGATGTTGGTGATATACAGGGGTTGAAGAAAGCTATGGTGTTAGAGTTAGTTTCCTTCATTGGACGAAGGAAGGGATACTCGTTTATATAGGATAATCTGAGATGACCTCTCTCAGGTACTATTTGAAAGAGGGTGAATTTCAGATTCTATGATTCTATATCATGGCATTAAGATGATCAACAGTAATGAAAACAATTATTTTTATGTTCAGTTCAGTTCAGTCACTCAGTCGTGTCCAACTTTTTATGACCCCATGGACTGCAGCACGCCAGGCCTCCCTGTCCATCACCAACTCCCAGAGTTTACTCAAACTCATGTCCATTGGGTTGGTGATGCCATCCAACCATCTCATCCTCTGTTGTCCCCTTCTCCTGCCTTCAATCTTTTCCAGCATCAGGGTCTTTTCAAATGAGTCAGTTCTTCGCATCAGTTGGCCAAAGTATTGGAGTTTCAGCATCAATCCTTTCAATGAATATTCAGGATATAATATTTTTATGTTATGGCATTATAAATTAAAATTCTAAAAAGAAACTTTATTTATTTTTACCTTTTAAAAATTGAAGCGTAATTGTTTTAAAATATTGTGTTAATTTTTATGTTTGTTATCTAATTGAATCCTTAACATAATCTGTGACTCAAATATTTCTTACTTGATTTTAAACAACAAAAATACTTGCAAACTTAATGTGCTCAAGGTCACATCCCCATACCATTGCAGAACCAAGATTTTCACTTAGTTTTGCCTGACTCCACTTTCACTCACCCTGCATTTCTACTGCCGAGTGCAAGGCTCATCACATAGCAAATACTCTGTCAGTAGTTCTGGAGTGAATGGAAATACTTTTTTTCCTTTTACAGTGTTTGCATCACCATGACTGTCAACCTGGTGGTCACGCTGGTCACTGCCTTCCTGACAGCTGAGAAAAATATAGAAAAGAACTAATTGAAAGATTTGTAGGAAAGTATAAGGCAAGTGCAAGTATCTGGATCAAGACACCTTTAAAAATCCCAATTTTGTCCATTAAATATTTCTTCAAGACATTTTCTAGGTAGCACTCTACTCCACCTTTGGAAATATGTGCTTAGGTCATGAGGGGTTCAAATTAGATTTGTGAGCATGCTGCCAGGTATTGAAAACTGGTCAGTCATTTTCCCCACCCTAGCTAACTTAGTCTGTGTACACAGTCTATTGCCAGCATCCTTATCTCTAGGATTTGTCCAGGGCACCTTCCTTAGTCATGACTCGCTGTCCCTTGGCTCTAATCTTCGTGGGCTGTCTGAAACCTTTGGCTCCATTCTGTGGTTCTGACTTTGGCTTCCAGCCTTCCTTGTCTTCAGGAGCCGTTAGAGACATACTCCTCTTGGTTGCCTGGGAAGGCTCTCCTGGAGGCTGTTTGGCCACTGCCTTCTGGCTCTACACATGGCATCTGTGGGCAACACTTCCCTGTGGACCAGCTCTACAGGGCCCAGCTGTTCTACCCTGGGAAGGGAGATGGATAGGACAGTTCTAGTAACTTTATAGCCTTCACAGCTCTGCTGAACTGAACTCATGATTATGAAAATAAAGTTGCTCTTGATTGAACGGTGCATCTGATGATATCATCACCAAATCAGAATCAGTAGCCCAGTCAATGTAATGATATTTAGTGAAATAGTTCACACCTACAATTTGTTTGGAAATTGACTTAAGTTAGTTAAAGGTAGGAACTGCCACTGAATGTCCTTCCAGTTTGACTCACAAAAGTAGCAAAGATTTCAGAGAGTATGGCCCCAAGAGTATCTCTGGCTTTAGGGTCCTATTCGGTACTCTCAATTTTTCATTTCTTCTATGTGCCTGGAATCCATGTGTACCAATATCTCAAGTTCCTCTTTCACCAAGTCCTAGATCATTCTCTAGGGAGCTTACATCACAGATCCAGTTTGTGCACTTCTTGAAATGGGCCACTTTCACCCATTTCACTTGTGATCCTTTGGGGAGTGATTCCTAAGATCAGAAATGTACTACAGAATTTACTGGAGGATGGGTTGCATCTTGGATGTCTATCCCTTGTTCCCATCTCCAACCTTAAGAAAATTTCTTCAGCATTCTAAGAGATTTTCTGACAGCAAACCCGTGGCATGGCATTTCATTTTAATGGCTCAGTATCCGCTGTTAGATTTTGGGGAACACAAATTGGAATTTCCTTTGGATCATTAGTCTCCATGTGCACATGCCGGCCTAAATATGTCCAGTCAGAGTAAGTCTTTTGGTAAGTGGTTTTTGTTTTAGGGGTAGGCACATAATTCAACCTAAGCAAGCAGACTGCACGCTTTAGACTTTTGCTTCTACAGTTGATAGAAGTATGCTGTCCCTTCTCCTGAGTTTGGACCTATGGTGATATAAACAGGGAAGTATAGAGAGCCTAGCAACTAGGAGTGAATGAGAACAGAGCCAATGCAAAAGCAAGTGGAGACAGGAGATGGGAAATTCTGGTGCAGATAATCACCATAATCAAGCCAGGTTTACCCCTAGACTTTTCATTTATGGAAACCCATATTGTCCCTTTATTTGCTTAAGTCAGTCTGAGTGATTTTCTTTCACTCAGAATTGCAAGAATTCTCACTAGATGAAAACTATTTTACTTCGTGTCCCTCCAGTGTACCTTAAAGAACTGTGTTCTCTGAGTAAGACTCCACATTAGGTTATCTATCTACTGTGAAAGTGGATACCAGCATTCATCCGTGCATACACCAAACCTATTATGAGGTATCTATCCCCAGTCTCATTGACTTTCTAGCTTCATAAATTTGTTGCAGATCTCAAATGCCCAACATTTTTTAATGAAAGGTTTCAAGCATTCACCTGAGTTAAGTGTTTGCAGTCAACAATCATGAACCCATGAACCTGCTACCTACATCTTATCAATACTTGATTTATTACATGTATCCCTCCATCCATTTCTCAATCTATCTTATTTTGGAATACCTTTAAACTAAGTTATGGACATTACACTTCTTACGTATTTTGCATATAGCTCTATTCTTAACTCAATGAAACTTTTGGCAACTCATCATCACTGAGTCTTGGTTTTCTCATATAAAAAAAATGAGGGGGTTGTTTTAGATAACCTCCAAGTGTCCTTTCCAGTTCTGAAATTCTGCAGTTACCTGATATTTGCCCTTTTAGTTGATTGACATGCTTATGCAAAATGCTCTCTGGTTGGCTTCTGAAAGGATTAACATGGAAAATATATTTTGTTTATCTATGGGATATTGACCTAAGTAAAGCATGTTTGGTTTAGAATGCCCTGCTAACCAGTGCATTGTGATTTGGAGCTAAAGCAGATGTTTCAGGGGATCTAGGAAAAAACAAAATAATCAAGTGAATATTTTAAAAATTATGGGAGGCGTTGGGTCTTATCCAAGAAAACAACATGCAAGAGAAAATGAATTCCCATAAAAAATGGACTTTGTCCATCCTGGGAAAGAGGTATCACAAAAATGTGATGGGGAGACAGTTGAACAGCAGAAGTCTGAGGCCCTGAAATCTGACAGCATTAGCCCTTGTTTAGTTCATGTTGGGGCATCTCTTTCAGAGTATTTCACACACACGGTCTTTAGGAACTAAGACAATGACTTAAATAAACCAAAAAGAAAAGCAAAAAGGTATCATGAAAGCCAGTCTTGCAAAGAAGTGACTATTTCTTGGGACAGGAAGCAAAAGGAAGACCATGAATACATAGCTTATTGTAGAAAACACTGAAACCAAATGGAGACTCAGCCCTGCCTCAGTGTGGAAAGCCTGCACGATGCCAGATGTACTAAAGCTGTCTAAGCTTCTGATTTTCTTGGGGTCCCTGAAATGGCCCCTTCAGCAGGGATGCAAATCAATCACTATGGCTCTGAGGTGGGGCTCTCGGCATCTGATGCATGTTTGAATTCGCACTGAAGCAGCCCTGTACAACAGACTGAGTGCCCTCCCAGATTCCACTCTTTTTTTTAAAAAAATAATTGTATTTATTTATTTTGGCTGTGCTGGGTCTTCGTTGCTGCACATGGGCTGCTCTCTAGTTGCAATTCATGAGCTTCTCATTGCATTGGCTTCTCTCGTTGCAGAGCACAGGCTCTAGGGCACGTCGATGTCAGTACTTGTGGCACACGTGCTCAGTGGTTGCAGCTCTCAGGCTCCAGAGCACAGGCTCAATAGTTGTGGTGCATGGGCTTAGTTGCTCAGTGGAATGTGGGATCTTCCCAGATTAGGGATTGAACCCATGTCTCCTGCACTGGCAGGTGGCTTCTTTACCACTGAGCCATCAGGGAAGCCCCAGATTCCATTCTTTTGACTGCAAAGACTCTTCTAAATTGTTTTGAATAATTCAAATTTGAACGAAAATAATACTTAAATCTTCATAACTGTCATCAGCTTCCATGAAAAGGCCTCTTTCACCTAGCCTTCAATATTTGCCTGCTGCTGCTGCTAAGTCGCTTCAGTCGTGTCCAACTCTGCGCGACCTCATAGACAGCAGCCCACCAGGCTCCCCCGTCCCTGGGATTCTCCAGGCAAGAACACTGGAGTGGGTTGCTATTTCCTTCTCCAATGCATGAAAGTGAAAAGTGAAAGTGAAGTCGCTCAGTTGTGTCCGACTCTTAGCGACCACATGGACTGCAGCCTACCAGGCTCCTCTGTCCATGGGATTTTCCCGGCAAGAGTACTGGAGTGGGTTGCCATTGCCTTCTCCACAATATTTGACTACATGTGTGAAATAGGAGGGCCACAGAGCTTCTTGGAATGGCCTTTATGCATGCCAGATGGTCAGTCCCATTAAATATAAACAGTTAATACTATTCTTATGTGTATCAGGGATCAGGGAATCTGAATAAAAACTGGTGTCTGGTTATTTGGCCATAGGCCATCAGTTTCAGATCTAAACTAGGAAAAAGTAGTCATTCACATGCCATTTACATTAGGGAAATAATACTGTAGAAAATCTAAAAATAGTCATGAAGACTGTATTTCAAATAGTATTTTTCTTTTTCCATTTTTGCACTGTATTGTTGATGATGACGGCTCATTAGGCACTGTGAAACACTTCAGATCCTAATTCTCAAGTTTATTTGAAAATGGCTACATTAATTTGGCATTCAAGTACCCAGTTACTGTAGGTAACATTTGTTAACCTCGTATAGATTTTGATTAGATAATGATTCTTTTTGATAATCCATATTGGTCCATTTTTGCCTTAACCTTTTCCTTTCTGGAAAGTGGAGACAGAAATGGAAGATGGTGTGAAACCACCATGATATAGGATTTTGGAATAGAGCTGTGGTCTAGGATTTGAGCTGAAATATGCTGTATAGATTATGGAAATTAACAGCTGTGTGGCCTCTTCATTTGATTGTTTCTTATTAGCAGCATGCTTGATTAGTTCTCTACCCTTTTAAATGGAATCACAAAATAATTATGTGTTCTGCTTCCAAAGCCCTTTATTGAGGATAACAATGAAGTGCCCAGTGTTCAAATCAATATATCATACATTTATATGATTATTAAATGCTGATAAATTGCCAGTCAACACTGCATGTGTTTACTACCTGGTAAAACAAGTGTTGACCCACCGATTTAAACAACTGGTGAGCATTCATCTTGGCTTAAGTCATTGTTTCATTTTGGGAAAACTCTGCTAATGTACCAGCCAGCCAGCCAGCATATCATCTTTCGTCTGCATTTATTAACAGCTTAGAATGTCCATCTGTTGTTCTTAGTAAATGGAACACTAAAAAGAAAAAGCTTCCATTGAGTCTATCTATATATAACTGTTCTCTTTATGGAGAAAAGCTCCTTGGAATGTTCTTCATAAATCAGAAACAAAGGACAAGTGTTGGTCAGACAAATCATCCAAGTTGCTGAACTTTTTAAGTGACACATACCACGTTCCTCTCATTCTGAGAGAAGATAAATACATTGGTTTCAGATAAGATGGAAATCATCAAGAGAATGTTTTCCCAAGATGTCTCAAATCACATTTCTTTACACTTTGGTGATGGGTTTATTGGTGGTATAAAATATAAGAGAAAAAATTAACACATCTTTCATGTGTTTTTGTGTTCATAAAACCTCATGCACTGATTAGATCTTATGTGTGGCTGTTGTTCACTTGAAATTCAGGAAAACTATGAAGGCGTCAGTGGTCTATAGTTTCTACTCTAAAGATTTTAGCAGATTTGCTAGTGGCTCTGACAAGGTAAAACTGCATTCAAAGTGGGGCCATTTGATGATACTCTAGTGAAGAGAACTAAGGGGAAGTATGTGGTTTCCAAGCATATTCAAGTGGATCAAAGTGGGTTAACTTGGATGAAAATAATATAATGACACATTCCCAGGAAATTTTAACTTCAGTTGGAGTTAAATAACCTTATGTGAAATTAGGATTAAGAATTCGGGTTAGTCAAATGGAATGGTACAATTTTCCTTGAGCATATTCATTTGATCCCTGGGTAGGGAAGATCCCCTGGAGAAGCGAATGGCAACCCAACTCCAGTGTTCTTGCCTGGGAAATTCCATGGACAGAGGAACCTGGCAGGCTATAGTCCCTGGGGTCGCAAAGGATTGGACATGACTGAGCAACTTCCACACCACATATAGGAAGAAAGAAAATATAAAAGTCATTGCTTGGAAGCCATAATTACATCACCTCAGTCTGATGCCATGGAGTCTAACAGCAATATAATTAGTATAATCATGTTAATCGTGGTGGTGATATTAAGGCCTAGATTTCTGGGAATGTAAGCCGTTGACATGCAATGCAATATATGAATGGAAAAATAGCATCTAAATGTAGATAATATGGAAAAAGAACTGTATTAGATAAAAATACATCATTTCTAGTAGAAAAGAGGCAAATTTGATTTGGAGACATCAGTTGCAAATGTACCATAATAAGATTCTCAGTTCATGCTACGTACAGTAATTTGGTCTGAAGTATCCTTGACAAATTAGCAGTGAGTCCTTCTAGTTGCTTATTTGACTTAGAATGAGAATTGGATAAGTGTTAGTTTTTAATATAGATGATCAAGAGTTTATGTCTGCAACTTGTCTACGAGTTGTCTTCATTTGTTTAATTTCTTTAAAGTCTACCTCCGTTCATCACCTCCTCTGAGAGGTGAATAAAAGGGGAAAATAGGTCAAGATAAAGAGGGTGTTTCATTTCATTTTAAGTTAGCTTTGCAAAATCTTCTAGTTTCAGATAGACATTTTTTTCCCCTGACATTGGCTTTACAACTGATACTAAATAACGATGAAAATGAAAATCAGGATTCGTCTTCCTTTGATCAAGAATTGAGGCTCTTTATCTGCATCTAATTTGAGGACATTTAAAAAGCAATCTTAGTAAATATTTATTTACACTTCTCTAATTACTGCAAACCTTTATCTTTACTAAACTATATATTATTATATGTGTAGAAAGAATAAATGACTTAATAATAATTTCATTTGCCTTAATTTCTCATCTTCCCTGCAGAATAACATTCATTACCTCTGGCAGACTTAGCTAACATAGAGGAAAATGGGATCAAGTTTATGTGTCAGCTCTTCATAGTCATCTTTTAATAAATGTCTACAGGCATCTTATAGATAGTATAAAGCGGCTGCTTTAGTGAACTACGAGTAACAGAAGTAATAGGATGCATTTGTCTTCTCACTTTATCTTTGGTCATCTCATTTTCATTCACTTTGCTTTTGAAATCTATGTGTTCATATCGGTCACAATGTAGCAGGTTTTGTGGTCATATAGCAGAAAGGATTGTTATGTATCTAATCGTGCTGGAAGTCTGGTTTTGTATTCTGAAGTCTATTTTCTGGAGTTTCTGGAGTTATTTTTCCATATTCTTCATGACTCACTATGCAGTGCCTAATTTTTGCTCAGAAGATAATGAATACATTGAAATTCAGGTAGGAATTTGTATTTTTCAAACAGCTTCTTTTTCTGTATTTTTAATCTAAATCCAGATACTCAGGGCAAGAAAGTCAGAGAGTCAGTCATCCTTGACTCTGTTTTATCCTGCCCTCTACATCCTTCTCCCACTCCCAGCCAATTGCTAAGCTATGTTGGCTCAGCTTCTTAAATACCTCTGGAAGTTGCCCTCTCCTTTCCATTGGGACCAGAAAGTTTGAGGGCAAGAGTAGAAGGGGCAACAGAGGATGAAATGGTTGGATGGCATCACTGACTCAATGGACATGAGTTTGAGCAAGTTCTGGGAGTTGGTGTTGGACAGGGAAGTCTGGCGTGCTGCAGTCCATGGGGTTGCAAAGAGTCAGACAAGACTTAGCTACTGAACAACAACAATCTTAGCTCGGGCCTCCTCCTTGCTCAGATGTAAGACTGCCATGGTCTCTGAACTGATCTCTCTTTCTTTGATCTTCTTATTTGCTCAATTGGTTACTTCAGTCATGTCCAACTCTGTGTGACCCTATTGACTGTAGCCTGCCAGGCTCCTCTGTCCATGGGATTCTCCAGACAGGAATACTGGGGTGCATTGCCATGCCTCCCCCTCTAGAGGTCTTCCTGACCTAGGGATTGAACCCACATCTCTTACATTGGCAGGTGGGTTCCTTACCACTAGCACCACCTGGGAAGCCCATTATATATACCCTGTGCTGTGCTGTGCTGTGCTTAGCTGCTCAGTCGTGTCCAACTCTTGTGCAACCCCTTGGACTGCAGTCTGCCAGGCTCCTCTGTCCATGGGATTTTCTAGGCAAGGATACTAGAGTGGGTGCTATTTCCTCCTTCAGGAGATCTTCCTAATTCAGGGATCAAACCCATGTCTGGTGAATTGCAGGCAGATTCTTTACCACTGAGCCACCAGTGAAGCCTAATGTGGGATACAAAGTCCTTTATGAGCTCTCTCAAGCCTACATCTTGAGCCTCATTTTCACAGCCCTTGTCACTTCCAGCTTTGAAAATAGCTCTCAAAATCCTTTTATTTCTCTCCTTGCCTAGTGCCACTCCCCGATTTCAGGCCATCATAATATCTCCCATGGATTACTACAATAGCTCCTTAACTGGTCTCTCCATTCCAAACCTCTCCTTGTTCCAAACTATTTTTCAAACTGTGATTTTCATAAACGTAGCAGTGTGATTTACTGAGAATTTCATGTAGCACGCTGACCTATTGAGAAATTACCTAGTGCTTTGTTTTCCTCTTCTGCAACTCAACAGGAAGAGACAAAAGGCATTTTTCCATTTGTCAGGAAAAGCAGATATGGCTGTGCGTTATGAAGAGAAATACAATAGAGTGGCTGTCGGCAGAAGGTCCCTGCTGGCCCATCTGGAAAGCTGAGCTAGGGGACTCCACAAGACTCCAGGACACTCATACCTTGAGGGCTACAGCAGTGGGTGACTAGCAGGCAGCCGCTGCTGCTAAGCAGAGGGATGGACATCTGTGAACTGCATGAGGCTGACAACTGCTAGGTACACTTCTGTACCTAGATTTGAGTATGGTGCCTAGGGTTCAATATCTACTCAGGAAATATAGTTGGGCTTCATGTAGGATTGAACCCCAAACCTTATCTGGCTCTTGGGGAAGCATAGGCCGTCTCCTTAGAAATTTAGAACTTTTGCTTTAGTTTTGCAATGTTTCTGGACTATATCTCCCAAATCATGTATAGACCCATTATGGGCTTATCTTTCATCCATAAAGTTATCTCTTCAACCTCACAAATTCCTGTTTAAAAGTAAGGGCATGTGCTTCTTGGTAACAAGTGGTTTTTCAGTGTCCAAAATGGACAAAACCTAGGAAGAAGCCAAACTAACCAAGCACCAAGTACTCACATGCTTTGTGCAAGAAGACAAGGACTTAGGAAGAAGCTTTGCTTAAAAGAAAGAATCAAATTATCTTTCTTCTTGAGGCGTTATTTCAGTTCTAGCTCCATAAATAAGGACAAGTTACCTAAAAAACTCTGGAATTAAACGTTGTAACTTAGAAACAGGTACCTTGCTTATGTCCACTTTCAGTTTTTTTTTGTGAGACACAGGAATTAGTTTCATCTCACCTGCTTAACTCTGAGAAGAGAGTGCTATACTTGGTACTCCTGTACCTAATATTTAAATAATTGAACAGCAGCTCTTACTGGGGAACTATAGGTTTAGAAGGATTTTGAGGTTAAGCCAAGAGTCTGTGGGAAATTTTTCATGATCACAATGGACCATTGGACATGAACATGGGGCTGGATTAAGGCTTCAGGCCTCTTCAGTTTATTTCCTTCCCAAGTGCCTGGGAAGCAGGTATCATTCTATTTGAACTTTAGTAAATTTAGCTCAATTTATAAACAAACTAAAAAACTTACTTGAGACATGAGGAAAAGTACTGTAGATTATGGGCAAACTCACTCATAAATTCTAAGTGAGCTTAAGACAGTATAGTGTAGTAGTTGGTGAGTTCTGAAATCTTCTAGAATAGATTTAAGTCTATTTGCCACTTGCTGGTAGAGTGACTTTTGGCTGAAGTATCTTACTCTAAACCTCTTGCTTTTCATCTCAGTAATATGGCTGTCTCGATAATGTCCATGCCTAGCAAGTTGTTTATTGTCTTAGGTACCTGACACATAGTAAGTACTTTATTAACAGAAGTAATTATAATAAAGACTATTATCCTAAAAGATATAGGGGAAAGAAAAGATAAGTTGTACTGAAACTTTTCTCTGACAAGATTATCAAAAATTTATCAAACAAATCAAATATCATTAGATTTAATAGACTCAATATTGTATTGCTTTCCAAAGTGAACACTGAAAAATAATTTTGTAACAATAGAAACAGTCATTTCAACGAGGCATTTTGGATGAATTCATAGCTGCCTCGTTGAAATGAATAACTTTCCTTTCTTGTGTTTTCCAACACTTAGAAGACAAATGAATTTCAGACACATTCTCTAATTTCAGTGTTACAGCTGCCCTGTGAGGTGGGCATCGGTAGCCTCATTTACAGATGAGAAAAGTGGGTCTGTCCCTGCTTTTTACATTCTCACTGCTGACAACAAGCTCAGCAAATCCTTAGTGCTGAGTGAGGGAGTTGGGTCTGCCAGAGGCGAGAGGATGCAGGTGGCTCAGTGGTCTGGAGAAGGAGACTGTAAGTCTGCCAAGGAGGATGTTTCATCCACTTTCTGGTCTTTGGTTGGGGCTCTGCTTCTGCGTTTACCAAATGAGGAGAATCTATGCTGATTTGGGAGACTGCAAGAGAAGATATTTTACATCATTTCCTTTAATAATGCCTTCAAAAATATAATGGCTTTTAAGTTTAGGAACAAACTCTGGTATAAAGGAGAGAGGAAAAGAGCAGCTTTTCTATAAAAAAGCAAAAATGAAAGTAAATTTACTGTTAGTCATGGGGAATGTCTAATCACCTGTTTTGAAACTGAAGCCTCCGTTTTTCACCCATAAACTGAGTGTACTGAGTATACTGGCTCCAGGGTCTGCTGCGCTGTTCTTAGTCTCTCAGTCATGTCCAATTCTTTGCTACCTCATGGATCGTAGCCTGCCAGGCTCCTCTATCCATGGAATTCTCCAGGCAAGAAAACTGGAGTGCGTTGCCATGCCCTCCTCCAGGAGATCTTCCCAACCCAGAGATAGAACCCGGGTCTCCTGCATTGCAGGCAGATTCTTTACCATCTGAGCCACAAGGGCAGCCCCTACAGGCTGCTCAATGGATTTAAATAATGTACATAAAAGGCATTTAGCATGTACGTCTTTATAATATGATAAGAACCCAATCAATGTCAATATACCTTTCTTGACATCTCCGTTAGCAAAATCAAGATGGCAAATATAATAATAATAAAAATCACATTCAGTGATGGTGAAAATTTAAATCCGTGAGCATTTTCTAAGTAGTTTAACCTAAAAACCTAAAGATGCAATAGAGCAGAAAAGGAAGATGAATGGACAAATGACATGCATTTGAGACAAAACTGTGTCCTTAATGAACACTATCCTTTAGTGACTGTTAGCAAGGCCTTTAAAGATTTTACTTGTCCCAGTTCTCCTATGGAATTGATTAGTGTAAATTGCACAACTACTGCATTTGTATTTACATTTGGAATCTAAACAGTATTAAAATGAGCATGCGCACACATATGGGGACCCACACACACACACATCCAGCTGTTAGGAACCACTTAATTAACTCAGATAGACTATAAATGCTTAATTTGCAAATTCAAGTCTTTCCCATGGACCCTGTCACGATCATACAGTACAGTCGAAGTGTCTTCATGACAGTCATTTTTGGCAGCAGCTACTCCCAGTCTTTAGAGGCTGCTGGATCTCCGGCAGTATAAGAAGACTTCTGGCCTTGTATACAAGAAATACAAAGTCTTCATTATACCAGAGTTTAATACTCACAGCCAGAAGGCTTTATATACAAGGTACACACAGAATCTCTGTCCTGCCTTCAGACTGAACAACTGTTTTTTTCCTGTGGTTTGTTGCAAAACTGCCATAATTACATGGACAGCTACAAGGACTCACACTCAAAATCAAAACAGACAAACCAATTAAATATGTTTCACAAGCAACTTTCAAAATGAGTCTAACCTATCAAAATGCCCAGTTAATTGACTCAGATACCTACATGGTGACATTGACAGTTTTGCTGATTAAGAGGGCCTGCCTTTCTGTGTTAGTTTAGTTGAAGTAGAGAAATCTTGCTTTAAGGAGATATAGTGTAAACATTCAGATTTATAGTTCAGAAAAACAGTGTTGATATTTTGAGTATAATTTTTTAATTATGAAAATACCTTGCATAAATTCACCCTGGAAATCTGTTGATAAGATACAGAGAGTGGTTACTAATTATCTTTAAGCACTTTAGAATTTCTAAAGCACTTTGATCAGATCTCATTTGATCCTTCTAAGGAGGAAGTAGGATAGGATTTATGATATTTTTTTACTGTGCATAAGGCTCAGGTAGGACCCTGGGTCACTGGTTTCATAAATAGCTAAGCCAGGACAAGGGGAGTCCTAGTTAAGGGTCATGCTTCTTTGGCCAGTGTGTTTGGCAAGGATTCAGTTGAAAAAATGTAAAGCCTGTTGGCTTTTCCAGCAGTCCTTCCAGGCATAAAATCAAGTGTCCGTGAACTTCATGGGTCCTGCCAGCCCTCACAGAATGGAAAGAGATGAGGAACATCATTTTATCCATTTGTTATGGAAGGTACAGAACCTGGGACCTATGTGTTTTGCATCTGGCTGTGAAAATGGTTGAGACTTGGAAAAAATATTGGTTCCAGAGTAGGGAAAAAAACAAAACATAGAAGTGAATAAATGTATACTTGAATGGCTACTTAACAATGGATCAACCTAGTCACCTACAAGTGAACTCAGCTCCTATAGATAGAGACAAAGATATTAATATGGATGTATTTTCTTGTTTGGGGTATGACTTGCGATGAAACTTTCAAAAGTAAACATGCCTAGAGCATACCAGGTCTTAAAGTGGCCTTGTTAAAAGGGGTAAGAGAAAACTTAGCGGTAAGTGAAAGGTATCCTGGGAAAATGTTCATTTCTTTTTGCCTGGGGGATGCCAGTGGCTTGCTTTTACATGTGTCTCAGCAGCTTAATATCCAGTAGGTCAGGTTATTCAAAGGGCAAAGATGAAGATGGGAGCAATATAGAATTAATTAATTATCAGCCCATTTTCCTTGGAGTCTAGGGTTGCTAGATTTAGCAAATTGAAGTACAGAATGCCCAGTTGAACTCGAATTTCAGATAAAAGAATTCATTTTAGTACAAATACTTCAGCATAAATATATGCATTTTAGTTCAAGTTTAGCTCATGCAATAGTTGAGATATATTTATGCTGAAAATATTATTTATTAGAGTTTCAGATTTTATGAGGCATCCTGTATTTTATCTGACATCTCAACTGGAGGAAGTCTGATTCACTTATGCTTCTAGACCTTTGGGTTGAGAGTCCTGCAGTATGGGTTTTTCATTTTATTTCTCATGTATTTGAAAATACTACATATTTGAATGGCTCAATTTATGAGGGCTATTCCCCAAAGTGTTTAATTGTTTTCTTAACCTCCATCCCCTTGCCCCATCCACTACCTCACCCGAGCCTAAGGGACTTGAAGCCTTCAAGCCTGTGAGGAAGGCAAGCACACTCGATGGGCCTGTGTTGCTAAGGGTTGGGCTGATCGGTGCCTGGTAGTCCTAGGCACATAAGAGGTATTTATAAAGATCTGCTGGACTGTAAACTTCTCAAAGCCAGGTTTATTTCGTATTCATCTTTATATACTCAAACCTGTGCAAAGTGCACAGAGTTCTGAGAACATGGACTTTGAAATCCCACAGACCTGGATTTGAATCCAGGTTTCTCTTTCTTAGCTGTGTGACCTTTATGGGTAATCTTGTTTCTCTGCATTTCCATTTCCTTATGTGGAAAATGGTGATATGAATTCCTATAAAGCAGGCAGAGTTTTGTCAGGGTTAAATGACATGAATAAATGTAAATATAAATATACATGTATAGCACCTGATAAGTTGTAATCAGTTAGTAAATGGCGTGACTAAATGGTAGCATTTATTAGGTCCCCAGTGAACAGGTATTTCCCTTTAAGTCTTTAATGGCAAAAGTCAACCTGATGGTAAATATAACAGAGAAACTGTCATCAGTTTTATTTCTCATCAATTCATACTTCATCTGTGGTGAATTGTTCAACCATTTTGTAAGACATTTGATTCCAGGTCCTTTTTGCATGTGGGAGGCAGCTTGAGAAATTCAAACACCGCATTTGCCTGCCCAGGTGGTGAGTGCAAAGACCATCCAGACTTCAGTCTGCTTCTGAAATGGAGAGATCAGGGAAGTCTGGAGAACAGCCTGGTGCCAATCCCCGCCTTTCTGTGCTGCTGGTGGGTCAGTAAGAATGTAGACTGCTTTTCCCATACAGACAAGCTAGAAACAGAGGAGCAAAGGATTCAGGATCACTTATTTGAAACACAGTTGGTTAGCTGAGAAAAGGGCTAAAGTGTTCATAACAGTATTAAAATACAAAAGGCTGAGACCATTGTATTGTAAAGGTGAAAATCAGAATACTCAATTCAAATATTCAATATATATAAACAAAAATTGTCTGTATAGCACAGGGAATTATATTCAGTTTCTTGTATCAATCTATAATGGAAAAGAATAAAAAAGAATATGGCTATATATATATCTGAATCACTTTGCTGTACACCTGAAACTAACTCGATATTGTAAAGCAACTGTACTGTAATAAAAAAATTCAAAAGAAATTTGAAAACAGCTCTGGCTTACATTTTTTAAAAATTCCTCAATGCCTTTAACAGGTCAATTGGTCTCTGTAGTTTTGTGTCAGGGGTGTGTTGGAATTCCTTCAAATGATCTCAGAAGAAGCGATGGTTGAATTTTCAGCAGTTTTGCAAGCCAATTGTGAAAGCTTTGGTAGCTTAAAATCTGCTCTGGTGGCAATATTTCCATTCACCAAGGAAATCATGCAGGCTACAAAAGAGTCCCTCCCCAACCCCAGTCTCTTTACTAATATGCTGCTTCTTTCTGCATACTCAGTTGTGAAGAAAATTGTCCTGAAAGTCTTCCACATTTAAGGATCTTCTATAACCTTATCAGAGAAAACAATCTCATCTCATTCTCCCAGCTGGAGAGGAAAATGTGCCAGGACAAGAGGAAATGAGATAAAAGTACTTCCTCTAGGTTTGAATGGATAAAGAAAATGTATGTATGTGTGTGTATATAATATTACTTGCCATAAAATAAAAGAATAAAATCTTGTCATTTGCAACAGCATGGATGGACTTAGAGGGTATTATGCTAAGTGAAATAAGTCAGAGAAAGACAAATACAATATTATTTCAGTTATATATAGAATCTAAAAAAAAAAGAACAAATATAACAAAACAGACTCAGATACAGAGAACAAACTGATGGTTGCCAGAGTGGGATGAAGAGATGAGAAGAAATAGGGGATGTAGAGATACAAACATTAATTTAAATATAATTAAGTTATGGTGATGTAATGTAGTATAGCATATGGAACATAGTTTCACTAATATCATAATAACTTTGTATGGTGATACATGGTAACTAGACTTATTGTAGTAATCATTTTGTAATGTATAAATGTATCAAATCACTATGTTTGCACACCCGAAACTAATATAATATTATAAGGCAATTATACTTTATTTAAAATATTAGTTTACATTTTATAGAAACATTAATAAATGAAATAATACCACAAAAAAGTAATTCGTCTAGTAAGGAAGCCTCAGAGCACACAGCTTCTTGGTGTATTCCTTCATTTCCAGTATTACTGATAATAATGAATGACTTTTTTTTTTTTGCATTCTTACAATATGCCAGGTCTTGTTCTAAGCTGTACCCAATATGTCATTGAGAGAGTAACAGGCAGGAAGACTAGGGGTCCCCAGACGGAGGAAATAGATGGCAAGTGTCAGTTTTTTTTTTCTTTTTTCTCTCTCTTAAGCTGCAAGAGGAAACAAACTACAAGCGTCAGACTTTTTTTTTAATACAAAATTAAAAGGTTTTCTTTTAAAATCCTGTGTTGTCACTAGGACACCTGGTTCCACCTGAACTTAACTTTTCTCAAACCTTGAGCTAACCAATGCGTTTTTCTTATGGAAATGTTTTACTTAAGCTATGTTAATGAACTATGTATTTACCTTAGAATCTGCCTTTCTTCAAGTTAGTTCTGCCTAAGAACTGATAATGGCTTAACAAACCAGTATGTTTTACTCATGGAAATGTTCTCTTAAGCTGCCTATTTGCTTGGAAACTTGCCTTTCTTCAAGATTCATGGCAATTGTTGTATGGCCCAGGATGACTCACCTTGTGCCAACGCTATGTCAAAATTCATGTTGTGGGTGAGGGGCCTGGTGCTGCTCTCTCTGTTTTGAAACATTTCCTTTCTCTAAGTAGCTAAGTTACATAACACCTTGCTAAAAACTAACAAGGGGGCAATCTTTCTGCCCTCTTCTGATGTCTGTGTCAGAAACTTTCTCTCTTTTATACTTTAATAAAACTTTATTACACAAAAGCTCTGAGCCATCAAGCCTTGTCACTGGACCCAGATTGAATTACTCTCATCTGGAGGCCAAGAATCCCGATGTTCTTCACGGCTAGTAGCGGCAACCTTTCATCATGTTATCCTCACAGCAATTACAGGAGATAATTATTATTATCTCCATTTATAGGTAAAAGTAAATGAGGCTCATAATAGTTCAGTTCAGTCACTCAATCATGTCCAACTCTTTGCGACCCCATGGACTGCAGCACGCCAGGCCTCCCTGTCCATCACCAACTCCCAGAGCTTACTCAAACTCATGTCCATTGAGTCAGTGATGCCATCCAACCATCTCATCCTCTGTCATCTCCTTCTCCTCCTGCCTTCAATCTTTCCCAGCAACAGGGTCTTTTCCGTGGATTCAGTTCTTCACATCAGGTGACCAAAGTATTGGAGTTTCAGCTTCAGCATCAGTCCTTCCAATTAATATTGAGGGCTGATTTCCTTTCGGATGGACTGGTTGGAACTCCTTGCAGTCCAAAGGACTCTCAAGAGTCTTCTCCAACACCACAGTTCAAAAACATCAATTCTTCAGTGCTCAGCTTTTTTTATAGCCCAACTCTCACATCCGTAGAGCTTAAGTGACTCCCTCTTAAAAAGAGGAGCTGCCATCTTGTGATAGAAGACATCACTCAAGTTCCCCCACCCCCAGGTCACCACCCTAGACACGACTGCCAATCAGGGGTTAGCGCTGCCAATCAGGGGTTAGCACGCGAAAATCCCCTCACCTACCCCATCCGAGCCCTCCTACCCTTTTTCTCTTTCCCTTAAAAACCTTGTACCATGCGGCTCGGGGCCGCCGCCCTCACTCCGCTGCGTCGGGTGTGTGTATGTGCGGTCCGGACCCGGGTCTGTAATAAACTCCCTCTTGCGCTTGCATCGGTGAATGGCCTCCTGGTGGTTTGTGGAGATTGGCATCTGGGCACAACAACATCCATACATGACTACCGGAAAAACCATAGGTTTGACTAGATAGACCTTTGTTGGCAGAGTAATATCTCTGCTTTTTAATATGCTGTCTAGGTTGGTTGTAGCTTTTCTTCCAAGGAGCCAGCGTCTTTTAACTTCAAGGCTATAGTCACCATCTGCAATGATTTTTTAACCCAAGAAAATAAAGTCTGTCACTGTTTCCATTGTTTCCCCATCTATTTGCCATGAAGTGATGGGACTGGATGCCATGATCTTTGTTTTTTGAATGTTGAGTTTTAAGCAAGCTTTTGCACTCTTTGTTTCTTTCACTTTCATCAAGAGGCTCTTTAGTTCTTCTTCACTTTTTGCTATAAGGGTGGTGTCATCTGCATATCTGAGGTTACTGATATTTCTCCCCACAATCTTGATTCCAGTTTGTGCTTAATCCAGCATGGCATTTCACATGATGTACTCTGCATATAAGTTAAATGAGTAGGGTGACAATATACAGCCATAATGTACTCCTCTCCTGATTTGGAACTAGTCTGTTGTTCCATGTCCCGTTCTAACTGTTGCTTCTTGACCTGCATGCAGATTTCTCAGGAGGCAGTTAAGGTGGTCTGGTAATCCCATCTCTTTAAGAATTTTCCAGTTTGTTGTGATCCACACAATTCAAGACTTTGGCATAGTCAAAAAAGCAGAAGAGAAGGCAATGGCAACCCACTCCAGTACTCTTTCCTGGAAAATCCCATGGATGGAGGAGCCTGGTAGGCTGTAGTCCATGGGGTCACTAAGGGTCAGACACGACTGAATGACTTCACTTTCACTTTTCACTTTCATGCATTGGAGAAAGAAATGGCAACCCACTCCAGTGTTCTTGCCTAGAGAATCCCAGGCATGGGGAGGAGCCTGGTAGGCTTCCATCTATGGGGTCGCATAGAGTCGGACACAACTGAAGGGACTTAGCAGTAGCAGCAGATGTTTCTCTGGAACTTGCAAATGGTCACCTAACCAGTAAGAAGTAGATTTGAATGGTAATCTCTATCTCTACCAGGGCTGTGTTTTTTTTTTTGACTGTACTAGGTATTGATATGCTTGTCAGTGTCCAATGAAGTGCCTTACATACTGTAGAATCTCAACATGAATTGGTAAAATTGAATCATAAGTTGAAATATCTACATTATTTAACCTCGCACGTAATTTAGATACCATGAGCTCCTATTACTAGTGTTGATCTTATTTCCAGAGCCTTGACACCTGGCAGAATCCTGGGCACAGAGCTGGTGCTCAACAAGCATTTATTGAATGGAAGTCAATTTGTCAGTTTCCATAGCAAGTAGGCTGACTTAGGCAAAGAGCAGGAGCTGGTCTCTGGACTGAACTTTAGCTAGCATGTAAGCTATCATGGGATTTCTGAAACTTTATCCTTCTAAACCTGGCTTAAAAAAAGCAGTAGCTGGGAAGGGGCATACTGGAGAATGCAGTCCCTTTGGTGCTACTAGACTGTTGTTTTCATTTAAAATCCTCTGTAAGAGAAGCAAGGGAGTGAAGAAACATATTTATTGATGACCAGTCATTTCATTAAGAGGTTTCACATGTATATGTGCATGCAAAGCAACCCTAAGGGATCAGCACTCTGCATTTTAAAGATGAGGAAACTTAGGTTCAGGGATTCAACACAACTGGTATTCAGAGCAGCAGATTTGGAGTCAAACTTAAGACTCTTCAATTCAGACTATGGCGATGACAATACCAACTTTCTTTACTGTTGACCAATTTTTGTTTCCTAACACGTTTTAAATTAAGAGTTTAGTTCTGTTTAAATGTTCTCTTGACAACTGCTCTTCTCTAAGTCAAGAGATTGAGTGAGGGGGTCTGTGTTACCTAATGAAAAGATCTCCATCTAGTGGTTACAAATCAAACTGCATTCATATACCCCAAAGGTGCTTCTGGAGTAAGACAGCCTGAGGTTAGGGACTCAAATGTATACTGCTCGCAACAGGGTGAAGTTCATGAAGCAGCTGCTTCTGGTGCAAATTTAAGGGAGTGCCGAAAACCTCAAAAATCAAGATAAAAAATATTTTAATCCAATGTTTTAAAAAATTAAAGTTAATGTAAAAAATCTACTATGAACGGAACATCAGAATTTTAAACAAAGACAGGATCAGTATTACTGATTTTTCATTTTACCTCAGGCTTCAGTATGTTACTACATGGCACTGGACTGGTGTGAAAATATGAAATGTTCATGAAAACTTTCTTGCAGTATAACCATTCTGAAGCCAATTCTTAATATCTTGACTAAAATGTGATATCACACTACAGTGATCAAATGCCAAGGGAAGCTCTATTTTCCTAAGGATTTCAGACATTATTGAAAATTAAGATGACAGTGACTAAGATGCATCGTACTCACCAACTTAACTGGTCATAGTCGAAATGACTCAGTTACTTATTCGTGAAGACACAGCTTTAAAATGACCATTTCATCTGTTGTGCTGCTGTGACAGCATAAACAAAATATCTTTTCCATTATGTTCAATTCAACCAATTGTTGCAGTTTACCATTATTATAAAATTGAAAGTGTTTTAGTATAAACATGTCAACAATAAATAACAAAAAAAGGTTTCATTAGCATTTGAGCATTTTAACTAAGTGTGAACTAGCAGTGATTCACTGAACTTTATTTAACTGGTTATTAGGACAGCAAAGTCAGTATGTTTAAAGGAAGAAGTAAAAGTACACTTGCTGGAATTTGATTGGGGAGTTCCAGAACTGGTGAGCATCCATTCAGATTATCAGCTTATACACTGACCCACATCAGAAAAAAAAATCAGAAAAGTTAAGCTCCTTAACTAGAGGCTTGTTTCTCTCAGCTATCAGCTATTCTCTTAGGAAAGAGCCAGTGTGTCTAGGCTCTAAATATTTTCTGACAGTCTCAGAATGCTACAAAATGTAACTGTTTATTTACCGAGTACAGTTTTAAACCAGTTTATAAATACTGCAAACTTACAACTTTTTGCTCTGCAATTTCAAAAAGTTAAATGAACTTTGTCAACATTGGCATTTATTTACTCAGTCTGAACAGTGAGTAATGCGGTTTATCTTTGGGAAATAATTAAGCAGTTGATTGTTCGAAGCTAATAGTTTACTATTAATGAACTTGTCTAATTGTGGATTCCGCAGAGCTAACTGACCCAGGTAGCGCTATTGTGGACTTAACCTGAACCTGGAGATATTCTCACAGATGAACTGTAAGGGAGGGTTGTCATGGTAACAGCAACAGGCAGGCCCAGGGGTCTTTATATAGGCTTTAAAGAAGAGATGAGGGAGTGAGGAGAAACAGCAGCAGCTTGGTAAAGGCTGGGCTTCTATTCAGATTGAATTTGAAGGAAGAAAAAGTAAAGGCAAGTTCTGTTGCTACCTGATGTTGGGCAGAAGATCTTTATGCTGAGCATCTCTGAGAGCCAGTAGGGGTAATTTTCCTTGAAGGCCAAAGACAAGTAAATTCTATGGGATAAATAAGGTATCAAGGCCAGTAGATTCTTGTAGAATTAAGAACACAAGAGAATATTGTTCTCGAGAACAGAGTTGGGAGCAACATTTTTATATATAGTATATAAGCATTTAACTTAAATTTTAATATATAGGCATTTAACTTAAATTCCTTAGATAGGCTTTATCATATATCCTTAGTTTTAGTAATATAAATGATGTGCAGCAAATATACATACCCCACACACATTATACATATATATATACAGACATATACCATTATATGTATGCATACAGTATATGTACATGTATGTATATCGTGTATACAGATATGCAATAATATATACATCTATATACTATATGTGTGTCTATGTATGTGTGTGTGTGTAGTATGCATACATACTACCCACAGCTACACATATTAACAGAAGCTGGCCACACACATGAGATGCTACCACCTTACCACGTCATGAACGATTTAAGGACAAGGATCAGGTCGTCTTTGATTTACTCTCTCAAGCTGTCACACAGAGAGTGCTCAATACTGTTTCCTGCAGGAACAAACCCATCATGTAAACATTGCTTTCATGTCATCTGAATACTTAGAGGGTTTTATTTGCTACTTTTGTCTTGAGAACTCCAAAAGATTAAAACAGCTTCCTTCTTGAAGCTGAAGGGTCATGTTTAGATTATACACAATTGTCATTCATTGTTGTTTTGTTATGTTATTTTAAGCTGGGTTGAGTTCCATGGTTTAACTACCCTATAGTCCATAGACCAGTGGATGACTTTCTCTTTTGGCATTTCGTGAGTGGAGAAGGCAACAGCGTTATACCATATGGACTAACAAGGTCCAGAAAGGGCTCGAGGGACAAGGCTGATACATTGATTTCCAGACACTGTGTTTTACAGATAAGGAGGCTGGGGCTCAAACATGTTTTCAAAGCCAGCCAGACAGTGTTCCTTCTGTATCTGGCCTTGTGACAATTTTCTTAAGACTACTTTGAGCACTATTACCATTCAATAGCACAATTCTGGCTGAGGCTAATATAAAGTACTGGCATCCTTTATGTTTGTTAACGTAATCTGTGAAGCATGGAGGTTAAGAAAATGGACTATCTTGACAGACGCACTTGGGTTTTAGTCTCAGCTCTGTCACTTGCAAGTTGTATGATCTTGACTGAGTTGGTAACTCTTTATAACTCAGTTTTCTCTTGTGTGGTAAAGGAATAATATTACCACCTTGCAGAAGTGTTGAGTGATTTACATGAGATAATCTAGGAAAATATTTTCTTTCTTTTTTCCCTTTCTTCTTTTTTTTCCTCCCACCCTCCCTCTGTGTCTTCTTTTCTTCCCACTTCCTTCCTTTACAGAGAATTTACCAAGTACCTACTTCTATGCCTGATACTGTTCTAGGTATTGGGGATATAGCAGTGAACAAAAAAAAAAATCTCTACCCCTATGAAGCTTACATTCTAATGGAGAAGATAATAAAGTGTGTATTATGTCACATTGTGATGGGTTCTATTTAGACCAATAAATCAGGGAAGAGGTATAGATCGAAAGTACCAGATCCTGGTGGTGGGGGGATGTCCTGTTTGTGTGCTGTGACAGTTGGACAAAGATCTTAGAGAAATGAAGGGGCAAGCCATGTGTGCCAGGGAGCTCAGATCAGGCTGAGGAAAGGGCGAGTATAAACACCCTGAGGCAAGAGCATGTTTAAAGTTTCTGGACGTTCAAGAGTTCACCTTGGCTGAAACTGACTGACTTTGACCAGGGGGAGGAGGTTGGTGGGGTCTGGTCATAAACAGCCTTGTAGCCCCTGTGCAAACTTTGAATTTTACTGAGATTGGCAGTCATTGAGGTGTTTTGGTGGAGAGGGATGACACTGTCTGACATGTTTTAAAACAAGTCACAGAATCACACCCTGGATATTCATAGAGAATAGATGGTTATGTGGCAAGGGTAGAAGCAAGGAAGGCAGTTGGAAAGTCTTTTCAGTAGTTTAGTTGAGAGTCTGCTGAAACGGTAGATTATGAAGATGGTGATGGTTGGCAGTAAATTCTGGCTACTTTTTCACAGTGATCATAGATGGTTATCATATATTAGCTACAGCTAATTACCTTTTATAAAGGAAGAGAGGCAAGTTACAAATGGTACAGAAAAGATGAAGAATTATTTCTTGTTAGAATGGAGAGTATCTGATGGTACAGAGCAGCTCCCTTCTCTTTGGGTACATTGGCATTATGTCTGCATGGCTCCAAAATAGCTGGTGGAAAGTTTAAATTTTAGTCATCAGTTAAAAAAATAACATAATAGGATACATTTGTTCAGCCATTTGAATACATTTGTTCAACCATTTGTGGCTTTTAATTGAAGTCAAACTGAATTTAATGTAAAACTGAAGGAAGGCAGAAAAGTACTTGGGAAAGAAGGAGGAAGAAGAGGAGGAGGAGAAGGATGAAGAGGAACTTGCTTCATTTCTTTGATTTGTTAGAAGAGAAAGAAGGCAGTTTTCCAAAAGTTTATTTCACAGTGATTTTTAAATAAAGTTTTTTCCTATTCTATAAGAATATATACTCATTATAGAAAAATTGAGAACAGGAGAAAGTTAGAATGTTAACAAGAAAAAATTATATCACCCATAGTCTACCACTTAGAGTCATCCTTGGCTTACATGGTTTATTTCACACGATTTATTATTATCATTACTTTATGTGTTTTGCATGTAAGGCTCAAAACCACATAGATTTATATTTATTTTTCACTTAATACAAAATAAATTTTCCTTTATTTTCAAATTTTTTATAAACTGAAAGTGAAAGTTGCTAGGTAGTGTCTGACGCTTTGCGACCCCATGGACTATACAAGTCCATGGAATTCTCCAGGCCAGAATACTGGAGTGGGTAGCCTTTCCCTTCTTCAGGGGATCTTCCTGACCCAGGAATTGAACCTGGGTCTCCCGCATTGCAGGCAGACTCTTTACTGACTGAGCCGCCAGGAAAGACACTAAGATAAGGTCTGTTCTACCTCTAAATTAAGGACTTTCCAGAGAAGGAAGGTAGAGATGAAGTAAATGCCAAGAATGGGAAAAATGTATCAATCTCAGAGTGATTAGAAGTTGTCCTGCAGAGTTCCAGATAAAAAGGATCATAGATCATGCATTGGCAAAACCCATAGGATTGTTTTAAAATGATGGTTTCACTGAGATCAAATGTTTAAAGTCTTATTTATCTTGAATACACTTTTTATGATTTTAAAATGATTTTGTCAAAAATAAAATGATTTTGTCAATACATATCCTGCATGATGCTTACTAATGAAGTTGAAAAAATTCTGGCATTTTGTAGTTAATTTAGTTCTATTAGTCAGTGTGAATTAAATAATGTATCTGGATGTTATATGTGATTTTTCCTAATGTCTCAGATTTTAGCTGAATCTCCAAAGCTGAGAACAATGTACAATAATGACCATACAGTCTAAAGAAAAGTGCTGGACATATCCATGTAGAATTTGCTAAAAAGAAAGAGTAAGTCCGACCATCACCATCTGCCTCTAGCTTATTTCAGAGACAAAAAATTCAAAGAGAAATTGTTGGAAAGCAATTTGTAGAATAGATCAAACTTCGAGTTTTCTCCTCCTCTCCCCAAACTAAGATGGTTCTTGAGATTGGGGATTCCTGTAGGAAAGTCAGGTCACTGTCCCCCTCTACTGAAGGCTGTCTGAGAATCAGAAACTCTCTAGGCTCTTGACAGTGTTCCCCCAGGTGGTGAATGGTAAAAAAATATTTGGAAGAGCATGGCCCAGTATTCCCTAGATTTTGATGTGCTTGCGTGAATAATCAGGTGCCAGTTTTAGACATGGGGTGTCCCATAAGGACAGTTGGACATCCCATAAAGACAATGGGGCAGCTAACTTATCCAATATCATGACATGGCACTGATGTGTGAGTTATATTTGGGCCAGGTGGATGCTTTAAAGGTACTTAGATTTGTGCCATCTTAAACAGATAACAATATCTGAAAATTAGTTCTATTCTTTAATATTTATTTTTAATTGATTGATGATTGCTTTATAATATTGGTTTGATTTAGACAAGTCTTATAAGTGACTCAATGGACATGAATTTGAGCAAACTCTGGGAAATAGTGGAGGACAGAGGAGCCTGGAGTGCTACAGTCCATGGTGTTGCAGAGAGTTGGACAGGACTTAGCCGCCGACCAACAGTATAAGTGACCAGAGAGCTATGGAACCTGAAAGAGATATCACTGAGGGGTGGAGAAGCACACTGATCAGAGTTGGAATGGGAGTATTCCAGGCCATTCAATTAATTGACTGTTACCTTAATTTAGTTTGCAAAATGAAGTAAACTGATTGATAACTATTACCTGTGGGGACATTTGAAAGTCCTCTAGCTCAATGATGAATCCTGGTTCCAGTTGCTAGATCGTTCCATGTTTAGCAGATACTTAATTTTATCTGAGAATCCTGATTTTTTTTGACATGTAATTTGTTAAAACCTAGTCAAGCAGCATGCGTGTCCTAACCAGTGCACATCTACTCCATATGTCTCTTGGACATATGTATGTTTGTCATTATACATTTGTTGTTTGTACAGACATAAACATCAGATGTTAATTTTATTTTTTTAACTTTTTTTCACAGTGTTTGCATCTGTAAGTAATGTATCATATGTTATAAGAATATAATATATTTGGAAATATAATTTTAGATGTATTTATATACATTTATTGTTACTGCTTTATATGTACAATTTCTTTTTTAAAAATTTATTTAATTGAAGTATGGTTGATTTACAATGTTGTGTTAGTTTTTGGTGGACACCAAAGTGACTTAATTATACATACATATATACTTTCTCAGAGATTCTTTTCACATATAAGTTATGAAATATTGAGTATTATTACTTGTGTTACACGGTAGGTTCTTGGTTACCTATTTTATATACAGCAGTGTGTATATGTTAATTTCATCCTTCAAATTTATTTGTATCCTTCTTTCCTCTTTGGTAATCATAAGTTTGATTTCTAAGTTTGTGAGTCTTTTTTATAAGTTAGTTTCTATCACTTTTTTAGACTCTACATATAAGCAATATCAAATGATATTTGTTTTTCTCTATCTGGCTTACTTCACTTAGTAAGATAATCTCTAGGTCCACATTGCTGCAAATGACACTATTTCAGCCTTTTCCATGGCTGAGTAATATTCCATTGCATAAATATACCACATCTTTATCCATTCATCTGTCAATAGACATTTCAGTTACTTCCATGTCTTGGCTATTGCAAATAATATACACCAGTTCTTTTAAAAATCACCACTGCCTATCACATAAATGCTGTTATTACCCCTATTTTACAGAAGAAGAAATCATGATTCAGAGAGGTAAAGTAACCTATCTAAGGTCACACAGCCTACAAGAGTTAAATGAGGAACTATATCTAGGCTTATCTGGCTGCAACATTTTTTCTAATCACTGTACTTTACCTGCCTCTTTATGCAGTGTTAAGTCAGATGAATAAGTCAATTGTTTCACTAAAGGGTTCTGCATAGGGATGTTTTAAACAAGAAACAAGGGAAAGGAAAGCACTCTAAATGTTCAGAAATAGAATCACAAGAATGATTTTAAATTAATTTAGGGCAGATATTTTGTCTTTCTCATACTGGTATAGAGTTATGGCTTCAAGTATCTAATTTGTGAAAGCATAATTATATAGTCACATTTAAACTTCTTTTCTAAATAGAATCTTAGAAACAATGCCACAGGTGAAATCTTCCTTTGGTAATGGAGAGTTAGGTGCCCATGTCAAACAGAAAAGAGTTTGTGTTTTGTATCTTAACCTTCATTGTTTTTGTTTTTTTAAAAAAATTAATTCATGTATTTGCTGTTTCTTCCACAAACAGATGAATTTGATTGTACTTGAATGAAAGGGGCCACACATAAGAGCTGTAATTTTTCTGAAAGCATCCTCATTCTTTAATTTTTTCTGTTAAATAGGGTGGTAAAATTTGTCCTTAATGGATATGAAATGAATATGGATTGCGAACAATAATTGAAATTGCCTTGATAATCATCAAATAATTTAGCCCCCAAAGATGTTATTTTTGTTACCCTCAAATAATTGAATTTGCATTTCTAATTCAGCAAAGAGTACATCAATCTCGATCTTCTAATGAAAATGGAAAGAATTCTCTCAAGGGATGTTGCCATCAGTGTAGCCATTGGAGATTCTTTTCTCTTTATCATTTTTTGTTTCTATTCATTTAAAATAATTTTAGTCCTAGGGTGGTATTTTTAAAGTTCAAAATAATGACATGAGTGCTATTGTGTTCTTTCTGACTCCATGCAGTATTTTTAAATTTTGCAATTCTGCTATTGTACATTGTTAAAATATATGTCAAATTAAAAAAAATCCACCATTAACAAAATTACTCCTTGAATTACCTCCATTATTCTGAATAGCCCTTCTTTCTATTTAAACAGGACTCTGCTGAAAAAGTAGTTTCGATTGGGTTTCTGCCAATCACAGAACAAGTTAGTAGTTTCAATAACATATATGGACAAAGGAGGAAGAAGAGGAGGAGGAGGAGGAGAGAGAGTGTAGGAGGAGAAAGGAAATAAGGAGGAAGATAAAAGAAAGCATGTTAATTTTCATATGTCTAATCAATCGCCAGCCCAGGATTGATGCTCGGGGCTGGTGCAGCGAGATTTCCCGGGGGGGGGGGGGGG
>ML664060.1:1234581-1276195 GCA_007570785.1 Antilocapra americana | reverse complement strand
GAAATGAAGAAAAAGAACAAAATTAAAAAACTCTTATTAGAAATTAAAAAAAAAAAAGAAAGCTATATGGACTATTCTGGTTGTCCAGTGGTCAGAACTTCATGCTTCCACTTCAGAGGTCATGAGTTCAGTCCCTCATAGGGGAAATAAGATCCCACAAGTGCATGGTGTGGCAAAAAAAAAGCTATGATGTATCATTGATGATTGGTAATGTGAATGTTCTGTTTTTAATATATCTTTCTGGCAGCACTGTTTGTATCCTGCCCTCCCTTCCCCAGACCTAGATTTATTTCAGTTGACCCCACCAATTTGGTCTATATTTTTGAGTCGTCATGATTGTCAGAATGCATTCACTCAAGTTTCAGTAGTTCTTTTTGTATCCAAATAATCAATCAAAACATATACATTATTTGTAAAGGGAAAGATATAAGGTTTTAATGATGTTGGCCAAGTGCTAAGCATTGTAGGCTATATATACACAGTGTCTTGTCTAATCCTTACCTCAGCTTCTGAAATTAGATATCAGAAAAAAATCACTTTCTCAAAGTTACACAGCTAAGAAACATAATTAGGAGTTGATTGGTCTCTGAGATTTATGAGTTATATCTACTACATAGGACTGACTGAGTCATTCAAACTGTCTATGAAGCTTGAATTGACTGACCACTGACCTTTTGTTCAAGGACACGGTGTAGTGTGTCAAAACGTGCCAAACTATTCTATAAGTGCAATAAGTATTAGGTTCACCTGATTTCTATGAAAAATAATCAGTTGACTGAATTTTCTTCAAAAAATATTTATACATTGTACAGTTGCAGCTCATGTGTATATAGGGCCAGAGAACCCTGTAAAGGTGATTCATGAATTCTTCTAGCCTGTGTAGTTAAAAGAGACATGAAGCATGTTAAGTTTGTGCATATTACCTCTCACTGATGTGCTTGTGAAGCTTTAGTAAGTGCTGGGTATTATGATAACTAATCCCTTTCCAGAGAGATTACTTACCTAATGTCTTCATTTTGCTTGCATGTATATATTTTGAGAATGAATAGATTTTTTAGTAAATGATATCTGAGTCTGATTCTTTAAGTCAGGGGTCTTCAGACTTCTCTGTAAAGGGCCAGATAGTAAATGCCTTAGGGTTTCAGGGCCATATGGTCTATGTTGCAACTACTCAGTTTTGCTGTTGTATTGCAAAATCAGTCATAGACAACACATAAATGAATGGGCATGAGTGTGTTCTAATAAAACTTGAGTTGTAAATACAGATGGTAATCCGGATTTGGGCAAAGGGCCATAGTTGGCCTAACTTTGCTTTATATCATGATCTAATAGGGTGGACATTCACATATATCACACATATACATAAACACATATAAATGTCCACCATCTTTTTTTTAAATGTAAGTGAACCATTACTGGGATGCTATCTTTAATAGCTATTTCAAGCTAAATCTTATGTGAAATTACTGATAACGTGCAGCTGCAGATTATTTCTTTCCTAAAGTTAACACTATTCTGAATAAACTGCTGGATAATTAAAGTGAGAGTTGGCTACATTGTACTTGAGAAAAGGATTATAGGCAATAGATTTCAGTTCTCTTAGTTTTAATTGAAAACTGAGTTAAATTAGCTCTACACTGGCTTGGTTTTATAAAGGAGTTCATTATAAGCATTTGTAAAAGTAACGCATAGTCTAAGGGCACTTTTCTATTTATACTATCGCTGTAATTAAGAGTCTGTCCATATTTTTAAAGAATAGTTTTAGACTTTTCCAATTTAGCCTTATATATTCCCTTCCGATTAAAACTTGGTAAATAAAAATGACTCAGGGTTGGGGTGGGAATGGAAAGAGGGATTTTAAAACATTTGTTTTCTAAAGTAATTAGTCTCTTGGGCTATTAGAAATGGGCACTTTTGTCATCTTATGGTTAAGAATTCTAAACATTAGGAACTGTTTTTAAGTTTAGCAAAAGTCCACATAATTAAAGATTTATGTAAACTTTAAGTATTTCAAGCTTTCATTCTAAATATCAGTTTTAGATGGCTAAAATGTTTCTGAGAGAATTGTTTGACAATGTGTTTGGATTTGAAATAATATCCTGAAAACAATGCACAAAACAAATCTAGAATATAGAATTCCAAGAGGTAGAGTACACATCATGACTAAGGGAAAATGTGAGAAGTGTTTGGATAAAATGGGAGAACCAGTTAGGGATGTACATATGTGACACATTTCTCAGATAAAGCATCTGCCATTTTTAAGATATAATATGTAAGGAAATGCTTGAGTTATTGGGAAAATTTAGAGCACTATGCTACTTTATAATGTCCATCAGCCTATGCAATGAAGCTGGACAATGTCTTGTGTCTACATTTCTCTTTCTACAAACACATTTACAAACTTATACAACTCAGAAGATAATCAAAACATACATTTAACATAAGCTTTGCTTAACATGCCAGCTCAAAATATTTGAACGCCCAACCTCTGTAGCACAGTGTTCAAAGCCCTTACAGTCTAAGGCCAGCTGTTCTTTCCTTCCTTCTTCTTCTTCTTTTTTTTAAAAAAAACTAAGCCCTACCCTGTACTTTTTACTCCAGCCAAATAGGATTCATTTATTTTTCACAGATACGTCTTGTGTTTTCTGGCCTTTTGTGCTTCCTCCACTTGGAAGTAAAATTTTAGAAGATATAGATGAAGCTCCTCTTAAATGTTAGGAGAAGCTGATTAATTTTATCTCACAGGTCAAATGTCAATTACATATATATATATATATATATATATCTCACAGATATAGCCTCAGAACTCAATCTTTTACTTGCCAGACATTAAATATGTCAGCATTACACAGTTTTTTTTTAAATCTGTTAGTCTGTAAAATATTTTCTCCTTAATGCAATGATAGCAACTCTGCCATCTTGGCAAATGAAATACTTTCAGATTTAAAGGGTTTATTTTTTAAAGCATAGGAAAGTCTCAAATGTGAAGCTCTTGAAGGGAAGCTTTTGAGGGTATGGATGCATACTTACATTAATAAGAAGCATGTTTATAGCCTGCCTGGCTTGTTCCCCATCTCTATGATCAAGTTCATTTATTCTCATTTTTGAGAATTAACCAGGGCATGAGAGTTGAAGAACATCTTAGCCTACAGTTGGCTATGCACCTTAACCCCTAGGGAAACCTCAAGATTTTTCTTTTAATCAGCCTCTACTAATAATGTGTCAGTGATAGGAAACATTCTAACAGGTTTAGGAAGAACAGGAAGTGTGCTTGGCAGGACGTCTAATGGAAGAAGAAAAGGGATTATAAATATCAATATCAATAACAATAATAAACACTTACTGAACATTTACTATCTGCCAGGCAGAATTCTCAGTGTTTTACCTGGATTATCTCCTTTAATACTAATAACAGCCCTAAGAGGTAGATGTTGTTAATTCATAATACTTTAAAGATAGGGAAACTGAGGCTCAAAGAGGTTATACTCATTGACTTTTTACATGCACCAAACACTGTTCTAAGTGATTTAAATCTATTATTTAATCTTTTTAACTATTGAAGAATAGTTGCTGTGCAATATTATAGTTATAACAGTGATTCACAATTTTAAAGATATACTCCATTTATAGTTATTATAAAATATTGGCTCTATTCCCCATGTTGTACAATATATCCTTATAGCTTATTTAATACATAATATTCTGTATCTCTTAATCCTCTACCCCTCTATTACCCCTCCCCCTTCCATCTCCCCACTGGTTACCACTAGTTTGTTCTCTATATGTGAGTCTGACTCTTTTTCTTATATTCATTAGTTTGTTTATTTAATTTAATCTTAATGACAAATCTATGAGATGGATGCTGTTATCTCCATTTTATGGGTGGGAAGACTAGGGAAATCTCAGCCTATTGATTTGAGAGCTTACACTCCTAATCTCTTCATTATCTAGTAGTTTAGCTTCAATTTTTCTTTTTTTATTGCAATCCCTTATTTTGTCTGTGTTGCTTATTACTGTTGGCTTATCTGTCTCTTTATGTCAGTGTGCATGGAATTTGTCTCTGGGCCCTCTTAATACTCATTATTTCCTAACCTAGTTGGACAGGTGGGGGCCTCAGACCAAAGAGCCCTTGTATGGTGGCCTAGAGCAGTTCTCTTATAGGCCTTTGAGAAAAGGGTTCTTGCTTTTCCAGGCTGCCTCCCTCAGTTGGTAGTAAGATCCAGAAAGAGGACTAGGAGAGGACTCAGACATTTCCCTGTATTTGGGATGGGTGAAATGAACTTTTTCTGACTGCCTGGACGTGATCACCTTAGTCTCAGAAGCTGCATACCACATACCTGTTTTATGTACATTTGATAGATGTTAAATTTTGAATTGAGTGATCTTTCCTAAAAATAGAAAAGAGTTAGAAAAATTGTGAAATCAATTTTTTAAAACAAAGGTTGTGAAATGTGATCCAGAGTTAGATCAATTAGTATATATGCCTTCTGATATGAATAAACTGGTTTATCAGGCAGTTGTTTTCAAGTCATGCATTTGGGGACTTTTCATCAGTTTCATTCTGACAGACCATCTGTTGGCTGTCAGCCATGGGTTTTTGCCTTCAGTAAGTACTGTCATTTTATAAAGTATGCACTATTTTTACTTGTAGTTATTATATGAATGACATTGAACACTTGAATGGAACTTCCTTGTTACTGTACCAAGATTCAAAATTTCTTGATTATGAAGTCAAGTAATTTAGTAACTCAGATATAGAATATGTTGAGAGTACTTTATTTTCCTAACATATGTTTCTTTTTTTAAAAAACTGGTTAAAAATTTTTATTTAAAAAAATTTAAAGCATGCCATCCTCGAATAATCCAAGTTATCTAACTATTGATCACAGATTATATTTTTAAAAATTCTATGACTTAAAACTTTATTGATGAATAATTGGCAAATATAATAGTATATATTTAAAGTTTACAATGTGCTAATTTGATATTCATATGCATTGTGGAATGATTACCAAGATCAAGATAAGTAACAAATCTATCACCTTGAAAAGTTACCTCTTATTTTGTGTGTGTGGTGAGAATGCTTAAAATCTAATCTCAACAACATTCAAGTACACAATATTGTTTAACTCTAGTTACCATGCTGTACAATAGATCTTCAGAACTTATTCTTCTTATAACTTGAATGCTTGTATCCTTTAATCTATGTGTGTTGTGTGCTTAGTTGCTCAGTAGTGTCCGACTCTTTGCAATCCCATGGACTGTATCCCTCCAGGCTCCTCTGTCCATGGGGATTCTCCAGGCAAGAATACTGGTGTGGGTTGCCTTGCCCTCCTCCAGGGCATTTTCCCAACCTAGAGATCAAGCCCAGGTCTCTCGCATTGCAGGCAGATTCTTTACCATCTGAGCCACCAGGGAAGCCCAAGAATACTGGAGTGGGTAGCCTATCCCTTCTCCAGGGGATCTTCCTAATCTAGGAATTGAACTGGAATCTCCTGCATTGCAGGTGGATTCTTTATCAGTTAAGCTACCAGGGAAGCCCTTCCTTTGTTCTTCTTTTCCTTATTTTCCCTTCCACAATGTTCCTGGCAACCACCATTCTGTTCTGTAGTCCATCATTCCCCAAGCTTTTTGGCACCAGGGACTGGTTTTGTGGACAATTTTTCCACAGACTTGAGGGGGTGATGGTTTGGGGATTATTCAAGTGCATTACATTTATTGTGCTCTTTCTTGCTATTATTGTTACATTGGTATATATAATGAAGTAATTATACAACTCACCATAATGCAGGATTAGTAGGAGCCCTGAGCTTGTTATCCTGCAACTCGATGGTCCCATCTGGGGGTGATGGGAGAGCGATGGGGAGTAATTATAAACACAGATGAAGCTTTGTTTACTAGCCCTTGCTCACTTCATATTGTGCAGCCCGGTTCTTATTGGGCAACAGATCTGTACCTGTTTGTGGCTTGGGGTTTGGGGACCCCTGCTCTATGAAACATGCCTTTTTTTAGATTCCGTATAGAAATGATACTATATAGTATTATATATCTCTGTATGACTTATTTCAATTAGCATAATACTCATATCTTCCAGGTTCTTCCATGTTGTCATAAATGGCAGGATTTCCTCTTATATAAACATATATCTCACATTTTCTTTTCCCATTCATCTGTCAATGGACATTTCGGTTGTTTTCATATCTTGGTTATTGTGAACAATGCTACAGTGAATATGGGGATGCAAATGTCTCGTGAAATCTTGATTTGAGTTCCATCTGATATCTGGCCAGGTGTGGATTGCTGGCTCATATGGTAGACTGAGTTTCAAAGTATCCTCCCCACAAAGGTTTTTGTTTCTCAACTCATTTGCATTAATTTGTGTTTTTTTGTTAGCACTGATGGTATTTGGGCTACAGTCTCTGAAAGATAGTCATTTATGCTTTGCAAAATTAGAAGCCTCATTTATGGACTTTTAAACTACACTAGTCACATGCTGTTTCTGTTTAAACCAAATTAGAAAACAGGAGAAGTAACACTGAATTTTTTGTTTTTGCTGTTGTACTTCAAGGACAATATATCTGACAGTTTTCTTGATTGCAAGCAACAGAAGCCAACTCTTGCTAAATAAGAAAAGAAAGCCATTGGAAAGATATTAGTTTAGTTCAGTTCAGTTCACTCAGTTGTGTCCAACTCTTTGCGACCCCATGGACTCAGCACGCCAGGCCTGTCCATCACCAACTCCCAGAGTTTACTCAAACTCATGTCCATTGAGTTGGAGATACCATCCAACCATCTCATCTTCTGTCGTCTCCTCCTCCTCCTGCCTTCAATCTTTCCCAGCATCAGGGTCTTTTCCAAGGAGTCAGTTCCTCACATCAGGTGATGAAAGTATTGGAATTTCAGCTTCAGCATCAGTCCTTCCAAAGAATATTCAGGACTGACTTCCTTACTTTAGGATGGACTGGGTGGATCTCCTTTCAGATCAAAGGACTCTCAAGAGTCTTCTCCAATACCACAGTTCAAAAGCATCAATTCTTTGTCGGTCAGCTTTCTTTATAGTCCAACTCTCTCATCCATACCTGACTACTGGATGTGTATTAGGGGTACACATATTAGGGGTTCATAAAATTCAGAGAAATTAATATGGAGGACTAAATTTGGGAAATGTAAGCAGTGAGGCATTTATGAAAGAGACAGTAAGCAGAAAGCACATCGATTGTCTTCCCCTCACTCTTCAGTAACTTTCTCTACCCTTGCTCATTATTGCTACTCCATCATGAAAGGATCTGAATTGAGCTGTCTTCTTTGTCTTGCTTAGTCCAGATTCAAAGTTTCAGGGAGAAGTGTCCTCCTGGGTCTCCCTTACCCAAAGCCACTGCCAGAAAATGAAAAGAGTAACACTGCCCTACTTTGGTTCCCAAATTAGGGACAAGAAAAACACAGCATAACATAAGCACTGCATATATTGGAGGATTTGCCTCTGAAAGGAAGGGGGCTGGATGCATAAAAAGAGATCTAATATTCACTTCACATAGGTTCATGAGTAGTAATCAATGCCATTTTAATCTTACATAAAACTGTGACTCAGTTCTCCCAGAAACAAGTCATATTTTGATTTAACTGCATGTTTTTGAGCTCAAAAAAGAATTATGTTAATTTGTGATTTATTTTCTGTTTACATGAATGCCTTCATGAAAAATGGGATACATTTAGAAAAGCTCAGTAGTTGAGAAATATGAAAGAGCTATAGTTAGCAGTTGGACAAAACTAAGTTCATATATCTTTGCCAGCTGTGTGATACTGAATAAATTCCTTAATCTCTCTGGTCCTCAGTTTCCCTACTTGTAAAATCAGAAAAATGCCTTCTGTGCTGCATTTACCACGAGGATTACATGATGTAATGAATTTGTGCTAAGTACATAGTACTTGGTGTACAGCTTGAAAAATGATAGTACTTGTTCCTTAGTGGTAAATGTAAGTCAGTAACTTTGCACACACAAACTCAGAAATGAACATTATTTCAGGTTTTGTGATGCTAAATTTTTTAAATGTGACTATTTTATTCAGCCTGACCATAGAACTCATTGACTGAATTTTTTCACTTTACCTAACTTTTAGTATAATGTTTTCTTATCTTAAATGAATTTTCTATGGGCTTAAGTAAAGCTGAGAAGTATAAGTATCATGTAGAATTATGGCAGACTTACCTCGCTAACAGTCAACACCAATGAAATGCCAAAATACAAAAGCAAGCAGTGATTTTTGGTTTTGATTTTCTGGGAGAAAATCACTTCAGATACAATTCTAAGCATTCACAAGACTTAAGAACTCTTGTACCCTGTGCAGACTTTCTTGTTTTTTTTTGCTTTCCTTCCTGAGTTTTTATCCTCAGATTTGAGCAACCTTTTAATCTTTGTTATGTTGAAAATCACTTCATGGGCCTTAATCATCTATGCCAAATAATAATTGGCTAGAAGTTTTAGAAATTATTCCATGCTTGAAACATTTAAATCATCATTAGCTTTGACTGGTAAATTCATTTAATATTTCCATGACTCAAGAGTTAAGATTTTTTTTTAAAGGCTAAAGTGTTTTTGTTTGATATTTCTCGATCTCCTGCCTGAGCTCCCACCCACCTCTCAATCTCAGACAACTAATTAGCAGTTAAGAAAATATTGACTGAGGCCAAGCATTTCTTCTCTGTTCTTTCTGTTCCTTTCCTCCTGCTCAGAGACTCCTGTACTTCCTTAATCTTTCTCTAAACTGTTACTAATATTTGAGAAGTTTGTTTGCTGCAGCCTGGCTAGATACAGTTATAAAATTTGAACAGAAATAACATGGTAACATGCACATTACTTATTATTGTGATATGCTATGCTCTGAGCAATACCAAATAAAGAATTTTACCACTCAGATCACATCTACATCAGCCTAATATTTTCAAAATACTGATATCAGAGGGTATTATATTGAAGATGAAAATAGCAGCTTGCTTGCTGCAGAAAACAGGAGATTAACTTCCTTTTGTACACAGACATCTACCTCTTGGGTCTGGGCATTAGTCATCCCTGGGAGATATATTTCAAGGTTCAAACAAAATTGGTAAATATCCAATATCTAGTGGATTTCAATATGTCATTTTACGAAATATTCGTAAAGGTGCTGATGAATGATGTGCTGTGTCAATGTATAACAATTGGCCTGAGGTTGGGTGTGAAAGTCCTGATTTGTAGCATTTGCCAATTTTCATGGCATAAAGATTCCCACCTTAATGGCAGAAAGCAAAGAGAAACTGAAGCACCTCTTGATGAGGGTGAAAGAGGAAAGTGAAAAAGGTGGCTTAAAACTCAACATTCAAAAAACAAAGATCATGACATCTGGTCCCATCACTTCGTGGCAAATAGATGTGGAATAAGTGGAAACAGTGGCAGATTTTATTTTCTTGGGCTTCAAAATCCCTGCATACCGTGACTGCAACCATGAAATTAAAAATTGTTTGCTCCTTGGAAGAAAAGCCTTAATACACACACCTAGACAGCATATTAAAAAGCAGAGACATCACTTTGCCAAGAAAGTTCCACATACTCAAAGCTATGGTTTTTCTAGTAGTCACGTATGGATGTGAGAGTTGGACCATAAAGAAGGCTGAGCACCAAAGAGTTGATGCTTTTGAACTGTGGTGTTGGAGTCCTTTGGACTGCAAGGAGATCAAACCAGTCAATCTTAAAGGAAATCAGTCATGAATATTAACTGGAAGAGCTGATGCTGAACTGAAGCTGAAGCTCCAATAACGCAAAGAGCTGATTCATTGGAAAAGACCCTGATGCTGGGAATGATTGAGGGCAGTAGGAGAAGAGGCTGACAGAAGATGAGATGGTTGGATGGCACTGTTGACTCAATGGACATGAGCTTGAGCAAACTCTGTCAGATAGTGAAGGACAGGGAAGCCTGGTGTACTGCAGTTCATGAGGTCTCAAAGAATCAAACATGACTGAGCAACTGAACTACAGCAATAGAGATTCCCAACGTGACCAGTTTCAAGCTACCAATATGACATTGGATGTAGATTTGAAAAAATACTAACAGTCAGGTCTCGTGAACTAGTAAGAGCCAGCTCCAGCACATCAGAGCATATATGATTAAACCACTCCATTTTCAGGAAGCAAAAATATCACACAATATGCAATTAACAAAGATAACTTCTATAGTCAATATAAAATGTTGCAGTTTAGTTAAAGTTCTTACATTTTAAGGCAAATACAACCTAATATGGGCTTTCCTGATGGCTCAGATGGTAAAGAATCCACCTGCCAATGCAGGACATGTGGGTTTGATCCCTGGTTTGGGAAGATCCCCTGGAGAAGGGAATGGCCATCCACTCTAGTATTCTTGCTTGGAGAATTCCACGGACAGAGGAGACTGGCAGGCTACAGTCCATGGGGTGGCAAAGAGTTGGACACAACTGAATGACTAACACTTTTACTTCATTTCATAAATTGTTATATTACCCAATTCTCAATCAAAATCTTCCTCATGAATGAAACGACAGAAAATACTTCTTTTTATTGAAATTGTCTGACTCAGAGAATGAATAGCAGCAACAACAATAGTTTATATACAATATTAATAGTGTTAGTTTCAGGTGGATGTCAAAGTGCTTCAGTTATACATATATTCATACATATATAAAATTTAGACTCTTTTCCATTACAAGTTATTACAAGATATTGAATATAGTTCTCTGTGCCATACAGTAGGACTTTGTTAATTTTCTATTTTATATATAGTAGTGTGTATGTATTAGTCCCAAACTCCTTATTTATCCCTCATTCCTTTTTCCCTGTAGTAACCTAAGTTTTTTTCCATGTCTGAGTGTCTGTTTTTGTTTTGTATACAAGTCCATTTGTATCATTTTTTGAAATTCTACATGTAAGTGATATCATATGATATTTGTCTTTCTTTGTCTGACTTACTTCACTTAATATGATAATCTCTCTAAGTCCATCCATGTTGCAATATTCATTCTTTTTTATGGTCCAGTAATAAGGAGTTCTTTTTTTAAAAACATGTAATTTGTGGAAAAGCCACTTCACAGACTAATTAACACACTGTTATTTTGGTCACAAGCCAGATGTTGCTTTTTTCAAAATGAGAAAAGGTCAGCAGGAAAATGAAATCCTTTGATTGAGTCCTTCAGTTGAGACAATGCAAAACTAGAGTGTGCTAAGAAGGGCTTCATAAACAATGAATTCAAACATCACGTCAAACCAAAACACTGGCCTAGGACTTTCAGTCTGCTAAAGACATTCTGTTAAGCGAATGAAGAAGATACATAATTTGAAGTGTACATATGTTATAATACTTATGTTCTTTTCATATGCATCATCCTAAGAATCTCCAGACTACTCAGGGGAAATGTAGCATGAAGACAATAGATTGAGTTTGTTGAATAGTATCTCCCTAATCAACATGGTTTCTACTCACTTTCCCAGTAAGTGCTGACCAGTTGCACTGAGATAGCAAACAGGTTCTCTTTTTTTGCACGAGCAGTCTTTAGAAGTTCCATCTCACCAATTTCTTGAAAGTCCCACTGTCATATACTCACAAAATGGCAGGAATAGAGGGATTATTGGAGATGACCATAATTGTTCAGAGAATCTATTGGAGGCGTGATTTGCTGAAATCACACGTAAGGTGATGTGGCCCGTCACGGGGAAAAATGTTTCTCTTAAAGTCTAGTGCTTCTTCCACCTCATCCAATATTCCCTTTGTTAAGACCCAGCTCAGCGTAGGGAGATCATCCATATTATTGACTATCCTCCTCCTACCCTGTCCACATGGAAACTCCAGTCTATAAGTTATTCAATTTGTGGCTGACTTTCACTAGTCAGTTTGTTCCAATGGATTTAGAACAACGATAATGCATTGTCATAAATACAGCATGCCCTCAGTTTGACTTCCTAAAATGTACTCAAAGCAAAGCTCATTTATTTCTCTTGTAGTAATAATTACAACACCTATAATAATAATAATAATATTAACTCTCATTTGAATGCTTTCTGTATTGATTTTTAAAGTTCCCTCTAGTGTGATATGCTTCTTTTAACATCTCACCACAGCACTGCACATAGGTATTGTTATTGTGATTTTAGGCATAGAAAGCTGAGGCTTAGTGGGGTTCAGAAGACAAGTGAAGGAGCCTAAACCTGAACTTTTAGTTTTATATGGCTTGGAAGCTTGTAAGCTGCAACTTCTTAAGTCATCCAGACCTTAATTATGCTACACAGTTGACAGTAATGAAACAGTCTTAGATCAGAAAAGTGGTTGCAAGGAAACACTGGTTTCCTACAAATTTCTTGAACAATGTATAGTTTTGAAAAAGTATGAATAATACTAAGTTTTGGGGGCAAACAGCAGTTAACCAGGTATCTTTATATGAATTTATGGAGAGAAGATGAAACTTTCTTTAGACTAATGAACACAAGAGTGTTTGAGAGATCAAGATGAATGTCTTTCCTGCAAGACTGCCATTTTTCTGGGGCTTATTTGCTACTGTGACTTATTTTGAGGTGTCCTGGAATGCCATAGAACACAGCTACAAAGTTCATTTTAATTTCCTGAGGCCTCTCACTGGGGAAATTTCTGATTCATTTGAGGACTGCAGCACTAAAATGGTTCTTAGTTGGTTTTCATCATTTGATATAAATGTAATGATGGTAAAAAAAAAACATGATGTAATAGCATCTACATTAATGGCATCTACATCTTGATAGACATGAGTGTGAGCAAGCTCTGGGAGTTGGTGATGGACAGGGAAGCTTGGCATGCTGCTGTCTCTGGGGTCACAAAGGGTCGGACACAGCTGAGCAACTGAACTGAATGGAATAGCATCTACTAGTTCCCTTGCTCCTTCACCTTGAGCATGATGCACAAGAATTTCTGACTGTCACATATGCATTTCAGGAAATAATAGAGAAGAGAGAGAAACTGGAGGAATGTAAATCAACTTCTTAAGTTCCCTCCAAGGCTGTATGAAGCTTCCCAGGTGGCACAGTGGTAACAAATTTGCCTGCAGTGCAGGAGGTGCAGCAGGCAAAAGAGACACGGGTTCTATCCCTGGATGGGAAAGATCCCTTGGAGAAGGAATGGTACCCTACTCCAGTATTCTTGCCTGGGAAATCCCATGGATGGGGAGCCTGGTGGGCTATAGTCCCTGGGGTCACAAAGTGCTGGCCACAACTCAGTGAGCGTAAGCATCCAAGGGTATACAGAAAAATGCAATATTATTTTTAGGAGGGCATGAGAAGGGATGAGAGGAGAGAGTTTTCATGCTATGTCTTTTTGTACTCATTAAATTTGCAATTATTTAATGGATGCCCTATTCATACATCATAAATTAATACCATAAAATTAAACTTCATGAGATATAACACTTCTCTGAAAGACAGGACTATTTGAACTTAAAACTTTAAACCCATGCTGGACTCTGTTCTATCTTCTGGTTTGTGACCAAATTCTTCTGTGTATCAAACAAAAAAGCTGCCTAGAGTTGAGGATATTACAACAGAAACATGATCTGCACATATTCTTACATATTCATCACAATATGAAGACAATTTTTGAATTAAATATTGCAGTTTAAAAAACATGCAAAATGCTTCGCATGTAGATGTCATCAGATGTTTCTGGGTGTTGGAGTAAATAAATAAACTCCTTAGTGTCTCTACCCATGATATTTTTCCATCCTTATCCTAAAACTCCATACTTCTTCATTTTCCTATTAAGACAGGAAAAAGAGGTTCCATGAATGTTCACTGCAAGACATGCAATGGTAATAAAGCTGTGATTAGATCGAAATTCTTAAGCCATTCTTCATCTGATCTTCAGAGTAGAAAAGAAACAGTCTCTGAGAGAGCTGAACCAGAGCCAGGCACTGTAATGGGATCTTTACGTACATTACCTCATTTGATCTTTATAATGACACTAACAGGTAAGTCTCATATTCTTTAGGAGGTGAAACTGAGGCTCATCAATGTTCAGTTTAACATGACTCAGATCACACAGCTGGTAAGTAGAAGAGCTGAGGTTTGAGTTGGGGTTCATATGGTTTCCCAGTTATCTACAATGGTGTTGAGGACCATAATAATGATTGTTTATGTAGTGCTTTCTGAGTGAGTTTTCCATTCTAATTTTCTCCAGCATCATTTATGGTCCACAGTGATTTTGGAGCCTAAGAAAATAACATCTGTCATTATTTCAATTTTTTCCACATCTATTTGCCATGAAGTGATGGGACTGGATGCCATGATCTTAGTTTTTTGAATGCTGAATTTTAAGCCAGGTTTTTCGCTCTCCTGTTTGACCCTAAACAAGAAGGTCTTTATTAGCAGAAATCCCATCTCAACTGTAACTTCACTCCCCCAATTCAACAGAAATGTATGTGTGCTTGTGTGCACACATACACACAAAGATGGAAGAGTAGTGACCGTTATAAGAATATGATGGAATAAAAAGCAATATCTTCATCATTTTAGCTGTTTGACAGTTAAATATAGAAAAACACCTTGCATCTTTAATTTAATATCTTTCCATTTAAAAGCTATATTTATGTCCTTAAGAAAGAAAACATGACATAAAATGTTAATTATGTTTTATATCACTTAGGTGCACAGGATATTTTAGTGTCAGAGAAGTCATGTAAAATATTGATATAACAAGTTCTACATTTAATCCAATTATAAGATAATATTATGGATATAAAAATATAAGGGGAACATAAAACCATTAGATTTGTATAGTAGTCTCCATTGAGAGTAAAATGACTAAAGGAAAAATGCAGGAAAAAAAGCACAATGAAGTACCATTTCATGCCAGTCAGAATGGCTGCTATCCAAAAGTCTACAAGCAATAAATGCTGGAGAGGTTATGGAGAAAAGGGAATCCTATTACACTGTTGGTGGGAAGGCAAACTAGTGGAGAACAGTGAGGACTGTTTTTAATAGCCAGGACATGGAAGCAACCTAGATGTCTATCAGTAGATGAATGGATAAGGAAGCTGTGGCACATATACACAATGGAATATTACTCAGCCATTAAAAAGAATACATTTGAATCAGTTCTAATGAGGTGGATAAAACTGGAGCCTATTATACAGAGTGAACTAAGCCAGAAAAAAAACACCAATACAGTATACTAATGCATATATATGGAATTTAAAAAGATGGTAATGTCTCTATGTGAGACAGCAAAAGAGACACAGATGTATAGAACAGTCATTTGGACTCTATGGGAGAGGACGAGGGTGGGATGATTTGGGAGAATGGCATTGACACATGTATATTATCATATGTGAAACAGATTGCCAGTCCAGGTTCGATGCATGAGACAGGGTGCTCGGGGCTGGTGCACTGGGATGACCCAGAGGGATGGGATGGGGAGGGAGGTGGGAGGGGGGTTCAGGATGGGGAAAACATGTACACCCATGGCAGATTCATGTCAATGTATGGCAAAACCACTACAATATTATAAAGTAATTAGCCTCCAATTAAAATAAATAAATTTATATTAAAACATAAAACAATGCCCTTTCTTAATTGAGAGTAATGACTTTTGATTAGATTACGTTTAATGGTGGAAAAAATGTCCGTGCATGTCATTTCCTAAACATTAATATCCTCAGGTGCCGCTTGTGGTAAAGAACCTGCTTACCAAAGTAGAAGAAAGAGACCTGGGTTGGGAAGATTTCCTGGGCGAGGACATGGCAACTCAGTCCAGTATTCTTGCCCGGAGAACCCTGTGGACAGAGGAGCCTGGTGGACTTCAGTCCTTGGGGTTGCAGAGTTGGACATAATTGAAAGGATTTAGCACTCATGCAAAATTTATCTACTTTTTTTGAAATATAAGCAATTATGCTAGTGTAGACAAAAATCAAATTTCTTGATATTTTTCCTTAACATATCAGAGGAGTTACTTGGAATGGCAAAAGCAACAACAACAACAAAAATCTTTGAAATATAAATTAATGAAATGTAATACTTCACTAAACTAGAACTTTTACCTATGCAGATTATAGTCAGAAGCTCATAATTAAGTAAAAGGACTTTCTAGAAGTGGCCAAAAGTGAGGTTCTGATGTCCAATAAAGTTGATGAATTTCACCAGTAGGACAATTTCTCTTGTCTGTGTTCAGTACCTCTTTATCTTATTTTAAATACGTTGGTAATAAATGTGGGTTATCTTGTTTCTAAATTCATTCTATAGGAAATTAGAAGTGAGAAAATTTCTAAAGGTTGGGATGTTGACTGAAGTAAGTCCTGATAGTTGTTACAGAATAGAATGTAGAAAAACTATTAAAACACACCTCAAAGCTGTCTAGGCCAAGTAACTCTATATATGTATCAATAACCTCAAGGGACTCAAATTATATTAAAATGAAATATAATAACAGGTATTATTGTCAGTACCCTCAGGCAGTGAGATATAGTTAATTTTCACTCAGATTTCTCATTTTACAAAGGCAGGGACCAGTACAGTCTATTTCAGAATTATCTCCCAGTAAATAATTAAAACTAAATATTTGAACTTAAAGCATTAAAACTCAAGCTATCCAGAAAACCACATAGTTTGGAATAACTAAGGTTCTAAGACCTGTGAATTATTGGGCCTCACTGATAAACCCATGCTTATATTAAGTTAATCTTTATTAATATCAGAAAGTGTATTTTCCTTAAACTCTAAAGCATTAAAAAACCATGAAGAAATTGGATAGGATGGTATGTGAAATTTTACATATTACCATAAGATAACACTTTGCCTTAGTTACTGCACAGATATGACATTGACTGGTTCGGCAGAGACTGGAAAGGTGTTTGGATTTGGAGAAACAAATGGGAGACAACTGAAGAATACTTTGATTTAGGTCCTACAGAGCAACTCTGTTCTGCATTAATCAGGAGTTACTTAACGCCCTCTGCCTTTCGAGCTTTCTGGAAGGGCAAGAGCTCTTTTTCCAGATGCTCTGGAACTTGTTTTCCTGCCTTAGGGATAGACTGCCCACAGGACTGCTGGAGCCTGGGCTGCACTGCCTGACTCTGAACTCACCGAAAGTCCTTCACTTCCTATACAAACGTTATATCCTTCTAGGTCTCCCTCCAGTAATTTGTAGTTTGTCATGATTTATGAACTTGAGATGCCACTGTTCTTTTTATCTATTTCAAAAGGGATAGACTTTGTTTTGTGTAGTCAAAGTATGCTTTGAAAGTTTAGAAGGGGGAAAAGGGCAGAGTTCCTGAGAGCAGCAATATGACTCTGACAGCGAATTGAGTTATCAATTGCTAGTGATCTTTAACAAAAGCAGAGAGATTGCTTTAACTGAAAGCAACAGTGAGAATGCACACATTGCTGTAGAGGAGCTATGGGTAGCCATGAATCAAAGTGGTCTTTTCTGAGAGAAAAATATGAGGAAGCGGCAGTACTGGCAAAGGCAAAGTGAGAATAGAAAAGGGAAGGTAAACGTGGCCATCGTGACATTCGAATTCAGCTTATATTATCATAGTCTTGTGCCAAGGGGAGTGAGTACAGAGGTGACATTTTCTCAATTTTGAATCAAAGAAGGGATGGTATACTGCATTGTGCTGAGAGTCCTCAATGAATCAGGAATAGTAACTATCTTTTAACAGCTTTATAGAGGTGTAATTGATATAGAACAGAATGTATTTAATGTGTATAACTTGATGAGTTTGGTATATGCAGACACCACTGACACCGTCACTATGATCAAATTAGGAGACATAGGTAACACTTCCTAGATTTTCTTGTGTCCTTGTTTTTATTTTATTGTAGTAAGAATAATTAACATGAAATTTGAACAACACTATAAACCAAATGGACCTTACAGACAAATACAGAATATTCCATCCGGCAGTAATAGAATGCATATTTTTCTCAACACATTTTCTATGATAGTTATATGTTCAGTTCAGTTCAGTTGCTCAGTCATGTCCGACTCTTTGCAACCCCATGGACTGCAGCATGCCAGGCTTCACTGTCCGTCACCAGCTCCCAGAGCTTACTCAAACTCATGGCCATCAAGTTGGTGATGCCATCCAACCATCTAATCCTCTGTCATTCCCTTCTCCTGCCTTCAATCTCTCCCAGCATCAGGGTCTTTTCCAGTGAGTCAGCTCTTTGCACCAGGTGGCCAAAGTATTGGAGCTTCAGCTTCAGCATCAGTCCTTCCAATGGATATTCAGGACTGATTTCCTTTAGGATGGACTGGTTGGATTTCCTTGCAGTCCAAGGGACTCTCAAGAGTCTTCTTCAACACCACAGTTCAAAAGTGTCAATTATTTGGTGCCCAGCCTTCTTTATAGTCCGACTCTCACATCCATACATGACCAGTGGAAAAACCATAGCTTTGACTAGACAGACCTTGGTTGGCAAAGTAATGTCTCTACTTTTTAATATGCTGTTTAGGTTGGTCATAACTTTTCTCCCAAGGAGTAAGCATTAACATATAACTTTTCTTCCAAGTTATATGTTACACCACAAAATAAGTCTTAACAAATTTAGGAAGATTGAAATTGTATCAGGTGTCACTCCTCACCACAGTGATATGAAACTGAAATCAATAACAGGAGGAAAACTGGAAAATTCACATATGCATAGAATTAAACAGCACACTCCTAAACAGTGGGTCAAAGGAGAAGTCAAAAGAGAAATTAAAAAATATATATATTGAGACAAATGAAAATGGAAACACAACCTACCAGAACTAACGGGATTCAGCAAAAGCAGTTCTGAGGTGAAAGTTTGTAGCTATAAAAACCTATATGGAGAAAAAAATAAAGATCTCAAATAAGTAACCTAACATGCATCTCAAGGAGTTAGAAAAGAACAAATTCAGCCCAAAGTTAGCAGAAGGAAGGGATCAAAAAAAATCAGAGCATAAAAAATGAAATAAAGAATAGGAAGAAAAATATCAACAAAATAGTGTTGGTTTTGTTGGTATAGCAGAGCTCTAAAATTTTTTCACCCCACAATACTGAATTTCTGTACCTATTGAACAACAACTTCCTTTTTCCTCGAACTCCCCAGTTACTGGCAACCATTAGTTACTGGATTTTCTTCATGAAGGAATCCTAGTTAGCCACACCATAGCTACTTCCTTGTTCAAATGGCTGACCTCTTGGGATGTTTCTGAAGCTTTTCTGCCCAAAGGAGAACCAGACAATTCCTATGGGTAACTTAGTCAAGCAAACTAGTAACTTATTTTTTCTTTTGTTGTTTTTGCCTATGAAAATAATCGGTGAGTTCTAAATAGAGCCTAATTATTAGACTCTAAGGATACTAACCTAACAGTTAAGTATTAATTGATAGCACTTGAAAGAGGGACAATTTAAGCTGAACTGTTGTTCAGATACCAAGTAGTGTCCAACTTTTAAGTTAATAATGCAGCTTAATTTTAAATGCAAGCCCTGCTCTAAATCGAAGAGGAGAAAACTACTTCTTTGGGTTGTGAAAGCACAGGAAACATTTTGGAAAATGTTCACGTATATGCGTGCTAAGTCACTTCAGTTGTGTCTGACTCTGTGTGTGACACCATAGACTGTAGCCTGCCAGGCTCCTCTGTCTTTAGGATTCTCCAGGGAAGAATACTGGAGTGGCTTGCCATGCCCTCCTCCAGGAGATCTTCCTAACTCAGGGGCTGAAACTGCATCTCTTTCATCTCCTGCATTGGCAGGTGAGTTCTTTACCACTAGTGCTACCCTTGGAAAATGTTCGGCTGAGTTTAGCTAAGAGGATATGTTGCCTTAGAAATTAGGGGTGAGAGGTGGTATCTATTTATTTATTTTTAATTTATTTTTTAAATTGAAGTAATAGTTAATTTAGAATATCATGTTATTTTCCGGTATGTATCACAACAATTCAGTTATATATATTCTTTATCAGATTTTTTCCCTTATAGGTTATTACAAAATAATGTAGTTCCCTGTGCTATACAGTGGGTCCCTGTTGGTTATATTTTTTTTATATATAGTAGTGTGGTTATGTTAACCCCAATGAGAGATGGTATTTAGACTGTGACCAGATTGTCCCCAGTATCCTTGGCCACTCTCAGAGTAGCTCTTTACATAGTCATCCACCTAAAGAATAGATTACATAAAGCACTACATGCTGACCAAGGGACACTTTGTTTTCCTAATTTCAGTTATGGTATGCACCCAAAATAACATTCTCCTCTTTTTTAAAAATTCAGTTTAGAGGACTCCTTTTTTAGATGTGTTCCACACACACGCAGGGGTTCCACTGAGCCCTATTATGTCATTGCAGAGGGCAGGTGACTTCTGAAAGTGATGACTACAAGGAGGAGAATTTAATTATTTGTGTCTGACCTGGGTTTATGTTAACTAACATTTAAATATGATATTTATTGCAAAATATTTTGTGGTCACAAACCATCCCTTGATATGTAATAAAAATAATAAATGTAACAGATATTAATGGAAAAGCAGAAGGACTGGAAAGAAAGGATTTTGGAATCAGAAGTCTCTTATCCTCCAGAAGTCTAAGCTTTTGTTACAGAAGTATGCACTGTCACAGCCTCATCCCTCGCTCTATTCCTCCTTTTCTGACTTCATGGCCTCTTCTGTCCTCCTATTTCATTGGGCTTTGAGAACTTTCCTATTCACCTCCTGGTTTCTAGTCTAAGCTTTCTATTAATACAAAATTTACCTTTTAACATATGCATGAGGTCGGCAGGTGGACAGACATGTCAAGAGATGTCTTATCAAATGTTTTGTTTAGGCTATTGTCTTGCTTTTTAAACTCAAGCTAAGAATTGCTTCCTTTGTTCCTTGTGTCCTGGAGTAAACACTCTTTTAGTTCAGGTTGCCTACATTTGTAGGTGTTGGGTGGAGGGAGACACATCAGATATTAACAGGAAATACTGGCAGATGCAAAGGTTACAAAGCAGGTAATATTTCAAAATCATTTTTTTTTCTGCTTCATTTGCTTTTACGGTTTATGTTGCAAAAAGGGAAATTGTTCTAAATGAGGAGGTATTTTGAGAAGTCTTTGGGCTTAACCTAGGTAGATAAGTGCGTGTGTGTGTCCTAAGTTGCTTCAGTCATGTCTGAGTCTTTGCAACCCTATGGAACATAGCCCACTGTCCATGGAATTCTCCAGGCAAAAACACCAGAAACCAGGGTTGCCGTTTCCTCTTCCAGGGGATCTTCCCAACCCAGGGATCTAACCTGTGTCTCTTGTGACTCCTGCATTGCAGGCGGATTCTTGACTGCTGCACCACCAGGGAAGCCCAGGTAACTAAGTAGATGTATTAAAATATATTTTGAATTAATAAAAAATCTCCACCAATGAGATCATTTGGTGAAACATCGATTTTCTTATTATTTTATGATTCAACTGTCAAGTGAGTTCAGTTGTGATGTATTTCTGAGTGCTTCAAGGCATATTTCCCATTACACTTTGAGCAGAAGAAGCAAGAATGCATTTTCATGAGACTGCAGAAATAAGAAAACCTGACATCTATTATCCAAGTTCAGAAATTTATGCCAAAATTCATTAACATTCAAATTATGAATAAGCTGTCATAGAAGAACACCCCCGTAAACAAAGCTAGGATGGTACAGAGTCTTAAATGTCTGGGCAGCCCAGTTTTGTTTTTACAGCCTCTGGTAACACATTCAGCAGAGAGTAGTCTGGCCATGTTTTCAAACATTTTCTAGGTTATTTGCAATCAGTGGATATCCTGGACAAACAGCATAGTAAACATAACTTTTCTTGGGGAAACAAAAACCGCAAAAAGGAATTTGAGCAAACTGAGAATATAGGCATTTTAAAGTTCAATCCACTAAATGTTTCTTTTCCTGAATTTCTTTGGAGTTTTTAAAGCAATATGAGAAACACATTGTTTCTCAAAATGTGTTCCGGACCTTCTGCTGTTACTCAGTCGCTAAGTCATGTGTGACTTTTTGCAACCCCATGGACTGCAGCGTGCCAGGCTCCAGTGTCCTTCAGTATCTCTCAGAGTTTGCTCAAATTCATGTCCTTTGAGTTGGTGATACTAACCATCTCATCCTCTGCCTCCCTTTTTTCCTTTTGCCTTCAATCTCTCCCAGCATCAAAGAAAGTGAAAGTGTTATTTGCTCAGTTGTGTCCAACTCTTTGCGACTCCATGGCCCGTAGCCCACCAGGCTCCTCTGTCCATGGAATGCTGGAGTGGGTTGCCATTCCCTTCTTCAGGGGATCTTCCTGACCCAGGGATTGAATCCAGGTCTCCTGCATTGCAGGCAGATTCTTTATTCTCTGAGACACTAGTGAAACCCAGCATCAAGGTCTTTTCCAATTAAATTTTTCAGATGTTTCTTTGTGTGTTTGAGAGCCATCAACCTTGAGATATTTATGTATGCATTCATTTATCTACTTTTATATAGACTTCTATGTGTGTGAATATACATATATTATTTTAATAATTCTGATAATTATCAACCTGGTAATACCACTGAGTATTTTGGTCTTATTGAGAAGACCAAACACAAATACCAATAGGAGGCTTATGAGCAGCTCTTTAAGCAATATTTGTGATAATGACATTGGAGCCATTGGGTTTATAGTAGCAATATTATATAATACTGAGTGAATTCTATTCTGAACTGTGCTAAGGGCTTTATAAGTATCATTGTACTCTATTCTCACTACATTTCTTTGAGTTATTGACTCATATTATCCATTTGTTACCAAAGGAGAAGAAGTCACTTTTATGGAGCTTTTCACATAATTTATTCAACTTGCATTTGTTAAGAGATAGTTGAGGATCTGTGGTAATTGCTGAGAATAGAACAATAGCAACATAATCATGATAAAAGTAGAGCATATTTATGGAATCATTACTATGTGCCAATCACTAGACTAAGCATTTTGCATCCATTACTTTATTTAATCCTTATGTCAACCCTGTGTCATAAATGTCTTAATTCTCATTTTGTTGGTGAGGAAATTGAAGATTAGAGATTAAGTAATTTATTGAGAGTTACTTGTTAATGCTAATTGGTGATAGGGCCTGACTCCGAAGTGCATTTCAGAATTTCAAAGATCCCCTCCCTCTTTCCCACCCTCCTCCCTCTCTCCCTTCCTTCCTTCCTTATTTACAAATATATTTGCGTTTGATTGCCATCATTCTAAAAGAGCAACACTCTTGGCCCTGCTACACTCCTGAGCTTATTTCTTTATTTTCCATTTTTCTTAGGTGTTTATTAACAGTTTCTTATTCTAACTGCTTCTATCTCTTCCCTTCCCCTTAAATCCTTCATAGTGTGCAATTGAAAGTCAACCTTCATAAATTGCTAAAGCTACTCCCTTCAATGTCACATAAGCCTTCTTAATTATGCATCTAACAAAGGTTTCTTAATTCTCATCATCCTAGACTTCTTTGCTCGGAGTGATCAGCAAAGACCACTGAGTAGAGAAGAATTGGCTAGTAACTTGGTTGTTTAAATGCACTAACCTGCTTTTTTAAAATTTTTTTCTTTTGTTTTTTTCAGGGTTTCTTTTCCTTACTCAAGAGGCCAAGACTTTGCAATACTGAACAGTGTAACTTAACCAGGAGGGCACATAAGCAGAGGCCCCAAGGATTTTGATTCAGAGTTTCTAGGGTAAAGTCAGTCCTATGAGTTTCCAAGTTCTCCACCTAATACTATTTTGTACCAGATTCTTGAATTAACTTTTGGAGAATTAGAAGCTGTCCACAGTTCTTTCTAAGATGTACTATAAAAAATAATTGTTTGATAACTGTCTTTTTATTTGAAAAACATACTTTCTTACTTGCATGTTTCATATTTTAGCTTTTTTTAAGTCTAGTGATATATTATTTAAACACTTGCAGGTTTAAATCATTAGAAATATGACCCTGAAAAGACAACTAGAAAAATTGTATTTTCCCCGTAAAGTGGGGACTTTGAACTTTAAAATAGTGAATAAGGAGAGTATAAATATAACTCTCCTTAGAAGATTATTAGATCATATTATCATTAATTTTTTAAATTATAAATTATGATTTTTAAAAGAATTACTATGCAAAATGGAGCATATTATTATTTAATCCTTGATGGCTTAATTGAAGGCCAAGAATGAGGTCTTTTATGTCTTTTCAATGTACCACTTGCTGCTCTACATGCCAAATTTTCAAAATGCTCCAGAATTACTTTGCTCCTCTTTAATGTAATGAATCTAATTCTTCAACCTAAACCAAGCGGCTATTGAAACATATTATACACTATTTATTGGAGTATATTTAAAATCTTTTCAACAGCTCAAAATAATAATCTTCCTGGTAAAATAAGGGTGTTTTAAAATGAATTAATATTATGGATTGAGAATTTCAGAAAATATACCTTAGGGTAATTATTGTCATTTTGTGAGAACTTGTAGAGTTAGAAATAGTCTTTGAAATCAAGATTACCATTTATTTTGCCTTCTTTTTGCAAATTGATGGTTTTAAGAAATAATTTTATACTATCAATCTACATAGCTTATCTTTCTGGGATCAAAAACTATTTTCTATTTAACCCATTTGTTAGTAGATGACTTCTAGAGTTTCCAGTGTTTTGGGAGCTACTTCAGTGCAGAGACAAAAATAAGAATGTGTGTCTGGCCCCAGATTTCCATAGAATCAGAGCATAGCTATCAATCAACTAGAAAACAGTCACAAATATTTATTGCTAGTGTTTTTCAGCTGAGATTCAGAAGGTATAGTTGCTTGATATGCAATTACTTGGAAAAATAAGGCCTCAGAATATCTGTTGTTGAAGGAAAATGCAGAATTTTTAATTGTATGGTTGGTTAGCTTTTTTTTTTATATGGGCAAGCAATCAAGAACATCCACAACAGTGTGGCTACCAAACTCTGACTGCCTGTTTAACATTTCTACCCTCATTAAACAACAGCTATGTTTAGGGTGAGCAACCCACCCCAGGTTACCTGAAACTGTCCCAATTTTAATGTGAAAAATCCACATTCTTGAATCCCTTCAATTTTAGGCAAACCAGGATGGTTTGTCATCCTTCATTTTTGTTTGCTTTCAGAATAATACTGGATCTCACTTCCTCACAGATTCTTTCATTTATTCACAGTTTTAATATTTATTCACAAAGAGGTCTAAAGTGCCAATCTCTGTGCTAGTTGCTAAAGACACAGTGGTAATTAAAATAGCATTTCTGCCCTTATAAAAGTTACCATTTAGCAGAGATGAACGTTAAAAAAAGTATGCTAACATTACCAAAGCAGAAGATAAAATCATATCAGAGATTTTAATTATACAAGTCAGAATTCCAAAGATTCTAAGAAGGCTTCATTGTGACAATAAGTGGATGGTGGGGCAGAATGGATGACTTTGAAAATAAGGCTTCAGAGTTGGGCAGAGGCCTGTAGGGCCCTGAGTCATTGGAAAGAGTTTGGGTTTTATAAAAAGATCAATGGAAAGCCAGATATTTATCTTATAAGAATATTTAACCCTTAAAATCTTTGGTGTCTATCATTCTACCCTTAAGAAGAGAGCTGTTGTTCAGTCACCAAGTGTTCCTGACTCTTTGTGACCCCATGGACTGCAGCATACCAGGCTTCCCTCTCCTTCACTATCTCCTGAAGTTTCCTCAAACTCATGTCCATTGAGTTGGTGATGCCATCCAATCATCTCATCTTCTGTCATCCCCTTCTCCTCCTGCCTTCAATCTTTCCCAGCATCAGGGTCTTTCCCAGTGAGTCAGCTCTTTGCATCTGGTGGCCAAAGTATTGGAGCTTCAGCTTCAGCATCAGTCCTTCCACAGAGTATTCAGGGTTGATTTCCTTTAAGACTGACTGAATTGATGAAGAAGAGAGGTATATGATTGGTAAAAGCAGACATTTCTTGGTTCTTGGCTACACCTAAGTAAAGTGAACCCAACCATTCTTTTGTTGGACCAATTCAGCTGTAATTTCCTGACATCTATTCAGAATCAATAAAGCTGTTCCTAAACATGTCAGATGACATGCCCCCTCCCCCCAAGAAAATTACCCAGAGCAAGAAACTGCCTAACACCTATTTCTCACAGTATCTTAAAATTCTGTTGTCCTAATCATTTTACTTCAGCCAGCATCTCAGAGTGGAACCTCTATGGTAAAGGTGTGGAGTTCAGAACTAAGGCTACTACTGGTTAAAACAGTTTGATGTTTACTATGCAAGTATGTCTTCCACCTGAGAGCAAAAGACTGTACTGCTTCTCTGTCACGTGTTGACCCCTATATGGAGAGAAATTGCTGCCTTTCTTTACTGAGTGTTGTTTAACTGCTAATCCTCCTGAAGGAATTCTGTGTATATCAGTGATAGGGTGGTGTGTTTAAGGGGTTCTGGGCAACCAAACACTGCCCTCCCCTTATATGAATATGGATCACCAAATTAAGCTGGACTGATAATGTAAGCAGTAAATTTTTCCCCCAGATTTTGAGATGTTGATACTGTATAAACAATATCAGCATGCTTCTCAAAAATTTCAACTTTTATTCAGATTTTGATATCACAGCATAGACATAGCCTGCAGGTAGCCATGCAAGCAGATCTCCCAAGCCTTTGCAGCTGTTCTCTGTCAATATCTATTGTCATGTTAACCCAGCAGTGAAGCTGGCTGTTCTCTCATAGGGGAGGACTCTTTGCTTGGCTTCATCATCTTCTGGTTATTTTGAACATATAGATCTAGTTTGAGGAACAGTTGGTGGTATTAATGCCATGCTTATTGAATCATTAGTCAACCACTTAATGAAACATGATGACAGAAGAACAAAATAAATAAACTGCTTTTAGGGGGAACTCCAAGAAATATATACCTCCTTTTGCATTTTTGGTGAATATGCTAAAAATTTTAGCCATCAAGGCTATCAATCTCTCATAATTCCCAAATGCTGTCTTCAAAAAGAAAAGATGTAATTTTCCATAAAAAACTGTCCTGCATGCAGCTATCAATGTCAATCTAATTTTTTCCTCTGCTTCAGTGCCTTCTTAATGGTGATCAAATAGAATAGAGGAGTATATTCATTTAGATGTATAAATAATTATATGAGAGTCATAAGTTTCTGTAGAGGAGAAAGTTTTTCTGTATTATTTTCCAAGCATATATTGTTGCTTAGCTCCATTTCTTTTTAGCTTGAAAATGAGTATCTCTATATATGTTTATTTTCATTAGGATCCCCTAAAACTTCCTAAGTGGAAGAAAGCTGATGAAAGAAATTAGGTCAGACTCTGGGATCCATAAGGGTGTCTGCAGTTAGGTGGAAGACAGTTAATTAAGGACACTTAGTTCTCTCGTCTGTAACATGAACAATAGAGTTGACATGATATTGAGTATGTAAAGACACTTTGTATGTTGTTGTCTTTCAGTATCTAAGTTGTGTCTAACTGCGACCCCATGGACTGCATGCAGCATGCCAGACTTCCCTCCCCTGTACCATCTCCTGGATAGTGAAGGCACATGGTAGGTGCTCAAAAATGGTACTAAGAATGCATTTAAATATCACTCTGATTGTTTCTAGATGTCTCTGACTGATTATCTCACTTATATTCACCATATCTCATTGAAAACTTCTCTGGGAACCACTGCTGCCCGATATGTGAGCTTCTCTGGTACATGGGAAGCGATATTGAAGTGTGTTGGCTGGATCGCATCATTCATTCATGACAATACTGTTGTTCTTGCATATGCTAAGTTCTCTAAATATCCAGATAAACTTACCTGGTGTTATAAATGATAATATCTTTTATCACTAATCTAAGTCATAATATTATTGCATATTTTATTACAATGCATTGCTTATAGTTATTACTCAGTTGTCATTCAGTTAATGCAACTTTTTATGAATGAATAATTAAGTAATTATAAGTGATGCAATTCAGATAGTTTATTCAATGCCAAGATCTTGCCTTTATTGGACTATTCATTTCATGTGGTTCCATCAGAGTAGCTAACAATTTGTTGGATGTGTATAAATAAGCTTGTTTGAATCAGTTGTTTTATTGTTTTAAAAAACACTTATATAATAGTAGATTTATATACAGCTGTAAGAAATAATACAGATACTGTGTAACCTTATCCAATGGTAGCTGTGCATAACTATACAGAATCACAATCAGGATATTTTCATTGATACAGTCAAGACACAAAACATTATCACCACAAGGATCCCTTATGTTACCCTGTCATACCCATACCAAGTTCCCTCCTGCTCACATCCCTTTTTTAAGTCTGATAGCCCTAACATATTCCCTGTTCCTATAATTTTGTCATTTCAAGAATGCTTTATAAATGGGATCATAAAGTATGTCACCTTTTAGGACTATCTTTTTTCATTCCCCATAATTCTCTAGAGATTCATCCAGATCATTTCACATACCTGTAGCTAATTTAGGTTGCTAATAAGTATTCTATGGTATGGTTGGACTAGTTTCTTTAACCACTTACTCAAGGAAGAATTTCTGAGATGTTTCCAGTTTTTGATTATTATGAATAAAGCTGCTGTAGATATTTGTGTTCAGGATCTTGTGTGACTATACCTTGGGAATACTCAGGGATGCAATTGTTGTATCATAAGGTAGTTGCATGTTTAGTTTTATAAGAATCTGGCAAATTGTTTTCCAGAGTGACTGTGCTATTTTATGTTCCTATCAGCAAGATATGAGTGAGCCAATTTCTCTGCATCCTAAGGTTTTGTTTTGTCATTTTTAAAACAGTTTAATCATTCTGCTAGGTGATAGGTGTGAAGTGATATCTCATTGTGGTTTCAATTTGCATTTTATTCATGGCTAATGATGTTGAACATCTTTGACCTGCTTATTTTCCATCTGTATATCTTCTTTGGTGAATGAACCAATTCCCTAAAAAATACATCTAACGTGGCTCACCCAATAGGAAATGCATAATTTGCATATCCTTGTAACTATAACAGAAATTACTATTTTAATTAAAAAAGTAGAAATCTCCAGGCCCAGATGGTTTCCCTGGACAATTCTACCAGCTATTTGAAGAAGAATTAACACGAGTTCTACACAATCTCTTCTAGAAAATAGAAGAAACATTTCCCAAATCACTTTATGAAGCTTGTATTATGATACTATCAAAACCAGACAAAAAAAGTTCCAGAACAGGTTTAATATATTTTATTACCTACCAATAAGATCTCCTAGAAACTGCTCAATTTATTATTGGCAAATTCTGCTATTACTGGAGAAGAATACTCAGAGAATGGTTCTCAAAAAGATGAAGTCTAGTCAGTGTTCATGGGATTACATTGTAAGATTGCATATATATCCTAAGTATTCAAAAACAACTCCAGTGAGCATGACATATCATGAAGATTTGTGTGTGTGTGTATGCAGATTATAGTTGGTAGTGAGGAATTGGTGAGGAGAGAATCAGTGATTCCTAAGAGAAAACAGAAGAAAACTGTTGAGTTTTGAAAAATAATACTATGAGTACTTTTGCATTTTTTTTGAGTTTCTGGTATATAAGATTTTTACACATAAAACCTACTTTTGAATATGATAGTAGTCTTCTATGATCAGTTTATTGCAACATGATTCTTCATGGTCAGTCTTCTGCCTTCTGTCCATTTTTTTTTTCTCTCACTAAACTCCATCTTACTAATCCCTACTCCCTGTTAAAAGTAAATGGAATGATATTCACTTTCTCAAATACATCACACTCTGTCCCAGTTCCATGTCTCTGTGTCTTGAGTGCCCTTTCTTGCTTTGACCACCAGGCAAATATCTACTCATCCTGTCTTTCTGATCATACTTGGCCTTCTGATATTTTCAAACTAGTTATTCCAGTGGGGTAGAGATGCTAGTTCATAGAGCCCAAACTGAGTATCAGACCATGCTGGACTCTTTCCCCATCATCCTCATGGATATGTTAATGAAACATGTGGTGGATCCAGATACAGATGAATCTTGGAGGGAAGAATTGTGAAGGATTTTGTCCATTCTGGACACAAGAATTTTGACCATAATACTCAGTATGCCTTCAACTAGGGTTATGAATAACTTGAACTGTAAAGGGCTCTTTAATTTTGGAATTTATAAAGGCAACCAGTGGATTTGCTGAGAAAACTAAATCTTCGTTCTGAAATGAGAATTTTAACTTTCAAATATGCTATCATATGTAACTGAATTTGGCTCAGATGGGAAAGAATCGGCTTGCAATGTGGGAGACATGGATTTGATCCTTGGGTTGGGAAGATCCCCTGGAGAAGGGAATGGCAAACCACTCCAGTGGAGAATCCAATGGACAGAGGAGCCTGGTGGGCTATCGTCCATGAGGTCACAAAGAGTCAAACACAACTGGGCTATTAACACATGTAAACAGTAAAGACTATTTTGTATTTAATACATCTTTTATTGTGGATTCTGCTGTCTGTTGGCCTTTTTCACTGACTAAGAAAGTGAGGAAACCCCTAATTAGTGTGGCCAAAGAATTATTCTGATTCTTCTAGGTTTTAGAAATCCTCTTGCCTCAGTTTCCTAGGTTGGGATTCTTCTCTTTCAGGACCCTTATTTCTAGTGGCAGGCTTAGAGGCTTTGCGTATGTATTCCTCAAAGGGCAGTTTTTACCAGTAGTTTTCTATAGAAGACTTGCTGTCTTTCAAAATGCTCTGCAAAATGCTGGTTGACCACTTTACTAGTTAGCAGAAATGGCTATGTTGTTGCAGTTTCTATCTGTCTATCTCTCTCTAACTTGAATCTTCTAGGGCCACACTGTATCTGTCCTAGTCACTTTCAATGATGTGTAAAAGAGGGAAGGGGAGAGTTGGTAATGTTTTGAATCTGTTCATATCCTTACTTTCTCTTTTCCACATCCTTCCCCCAAGTAAGTAGCAACTCATAACACTTTCCAGTAGAATGTAACATTAATAACTCCACCAGTAAAGAAGATCCAGAAATAAAACCAAACTTACTAGTTCCAATTTTTGTACAAGATCATAATGAAAATATCTAAGAAGCAGGGATTTTTAAGAATACATAAGATTATTTTAAAATTTTGTTTCTCCATATAATCTCAGATTATTACCAGAGTACATTTCAACTATGGCAGATGGCATATTCCAAAGATGACTGCAACAATATCTCCCAACCTATATGCTCTTCTACCATGTGACATTGCTGCTTCCCCATGGAGAGATCGCTATTCCTCCACTCTCCTGAATCTGTAGAGTCCCAGTGATTGCTTTGGCAATAGAATACAGTGGACGTGATGATGTGCCAGTTATGGGCTTAGCCACTAACTGGCCTGGCAGTTTAATTCCTGCTTCTCAGAAACTAGCTGCTGTGTAAGAAGTATGATTACCTAGAAACCACCCAATGAGAATTTTCCTCAGTTTATTGTGATCCACACAGTCAAAGGCTTTGGCATAGTCAATAAAGCAGAAATAGATGTTTTTCTGGAAAAAAAAAGTTCCAGAACAAAATAAGCAAGCTACAGATGAATATACCTCATGAATTAGGTACAAAAATCCTTAAAAATATCAACAAATAGAATTCAGTAATACATAAAACCAACTATATACTGTAACCAACTGAAGTTTCTTCCAGGGATGCAAGTCTGGTTCAATATTTGAGAGGCAATTAGTTTATTCGACCATATTAAGAAACTAAAGGAAAAAAAATCATCTGACCATACCAACTGATTCATTCATTTGACAAAATTCAATACCCATTCATAATAAAAACATTCATAATAATAGGAATAGAGGGAACTTCATTGATTTGAAAAAAATCATCTACAAAAAGCCTATAGCTAGCTTCCATTATACTTGCTGGTGATTTTTTTCCTCCTAAGTTTTGGAACAAGGCAAAAACATCCACTTTGATTACGCTTATTGAACCAGTTGTTTTTAAGTGGCAATATCATTTAACATTTCTGGTGTACAGGAAAGAAAGGGAAAGGAAAAGAAAGTGAAAAAATACCCTAGTAATTTTCAAAGGAAGATTTCTCTCAGAAGGTCTCTATCTTAAAGATGAGAACCAAGTCAATAGAAATGAAAGTTGCATATCAGGTCATTTTTTTTGTCTCCTTTGGAACCAAAGTCCCCAAAACTTTGAATCTCTGAAATTGACTTGCCAACATAATTTAAAATCTTTCTAAGCATTTTTTTAAAAAATCATATGCTCCCAGTAATTAAAAGCAAAATTTGATTTTTATCAGTTTTTAAATTTATACTCTACAGAGATGGAGTGAATATTTTCTTTTTAAAGCACTTTTGCTTTTGGAAAACTCTGTGGAGACATATGCTTGGTTTTGTCACAGTGTTCATTTTCAGTTATTTATTTTTTTGAAGTTCTTTATGACTATATAAGTAGAGTGATTCTCATGTCCAGTTGTCAACTCTTATAGATGGAAAGAGGATACAGAAAATTAGGAGAGCTACTCTCTATGTGACACCTTGGCTAGTGTATTTTATTTGATCTTTAGTGTTTTATAGTTATTTACATTTTATAGTAAAGCAGTCAATAAAAGTAAGTAATGGTAAATACTCTAGAAGCCATATGTTCTAGTTGAAAGATGGACTTCTGGTTTAAGTGTATTGTCAGTACAATACATTCACTCTCAGCTTACATACATATACACTTTGGATTATTTCAGCAATCAAAGAGTGTAAGAAGCTGATCCCCATTGCTATGAAATAATATTAAATAATATAAGTGTGGGTCAACTGATGTATAATAAACCAAACCAAAATTTAGTGGTTTAGGACAACAGGTATTTATTTGGAATAGTGTTCTGTGGGTTCATAGTATTTGATTCTGTGGTTCTGTTCAGGTCAGTGGTTTTGTTCTTAACTGAGCTCCCTCATAAATCTGTAGTCTGTTGTCAAGTAGCGAGATGGCTCTGCTCTAGAGACTGATGAGCTGTTGGTTAGGGCAATGGGATTACAGGTCTCTCCTGCTATCTGAAAGTAGGGGATTCCCAGGAAACCTTTTGTCAGCAGAGATGGCATAAAATGAAGAAGCCAGGACTTGTTAAAGGATGCACAAAACAAGTCAAGATAAAGCACAGATACAGACGTAGTTTAAAGCTGTGACATCTGGATGCCAAGATGCTAAGTGTGGTTCCTGTGGAAGTAGTTTGGTCATGACACCCACTGCTTGGGATGTGGGCTCTGTAACTGCTCACTGCAGAACAAATACTGAATGCTGTTTTCACTTTATCTAGTAAAAGCTGGAATCCTCTTGGAATTTCTTTTTGTTAGCGAAAACAGGTACTAGTATGAGTCTTTCATAAAAGTGAAATGGTGTTAAGCAGACTTTTGAAAAATGTAGATTCAGCTGTCTCTTCTCCTATAGGAAGTTTTCCCAGGCTTCTTCACGTGACAGATGAGCAGAGATCCAAGACACCAAGCTGTTGCAGGCAAGACCTCTGTAGGCCCAGAGTCAGAGTAGAACAGTATGCTCCATGTTCTATTTGCATTGGCAGGCTGAATCCAACTTACACTGACTTCTGAGGGCTGATATGTGCCATGTTGTTGTTGTTTTCCAACTCCGTGGAGTATAGCCCACCAGGCTCCCCGTCCATGCGATTTCTCAGGCAAGAGTACTGGAGTGGGTTGCCATTTCCCTCTCCAGGGGATCTTCTTGACCCAGGATTGAACCTGGGTCTCCCGAGTTGGCAGGTGGATTCTTTACCACTGAGCCACCAAGGAAACCCAATTTTTCATATTAACAAGCTAAAGAAAAAAAATCATATGACTGTATCAGTGGATGCAGAAACAGTGAGGATACGTGGATACCTTGAAATTAATCGTAGGGCAATATTTACACTTCAGAAATCGCAAATGCTACAAATTAGAGCTTTTTTCTTTTTTCCTAGTAGAGTGTATTTTTAACCACTTATCAGCATATATTAGCCAAAGCAAATTACAAGGCCAGCCTAGATTGAAGAAGTGGAGAGAGAGACTTCACCTCTTGATTAGAAGAGCTGATCACATTGCAAGGAATGTGGTTACAGGGAGGATAGTAGTAGGGGTCATTCCCCCCCAAATAATCCACTATGCATGGCACCTAATAGTCCCATGTTGTCTCCAAATTATGTAAATACCCCTGGTAAAGTTAATGTAGCTCAATCTGATACCACAGATGAAAACTATGATATATTTGAATAGAATTTTTCATTCATCAGAGTGTTTTCACATTCATGACTTTATATGTAAACTCTGGTGACTCCAGGGGTACTGTTGCTCTAATTTTACTGATGAGTAAATTGAGATACACATTTTATTTGACTTTTTGCAAGCCATACAAAGCTAGTAATAGACACATTCAGAACCTGATATAGGTCTTCTAACTTGAAATTCTCATGTCTCCGCCTTACCTATCTTAAGTCAAATGCAAAGTGCTAAAGACATATTGGTTAAGAAATGTGAGGAATAATTGTTTACCATCTAGTCATGTTATTGTGTTAATGGAGCTATTTACTAACTATAGATGCCATGATCTCATATTAACAGCTTCTCCAAAAGCAGATTCTAAAATCTAACACAACACCTTAAATAAGAAACAGCTCAAGAAATCTGTATATATTGAACTCTAAATATGTAACTCAATGGCATGTATATTAACTTATTACATGTTAGTATTTTCCTTTTTATTGAGCAATTTCTATAGGATAAAATTATTTACAATGCAGTACAGTTTCTGGATTAATGCTGCTGCAGAGTCATCTTTTAATTTATAAACTCTCTCTAACTTACTTTGTTTTAAAGCCTGAAAATAGAATACAACTACCTTAAGAAATAAACTCTTTTCTAACTAGAATCAGTAATAATCCCTTAAATGATGTTTGAAATTTTCAAGCTTCAAAATGAAATGAAATGAATGATAATTTGAATATTTTGAAAATGTAGGCATATTTTTCTTGTAATAGGCTATTTTTAAGAGATACAATCTGTGATTTCTGAGTTGTATATGTGTATGTGTGTGTATGTTTGTGTTTCATAGAACCAATCAGCCTGTTGAGTACCTTGATATTCACTTCATTCTTTCTTCTGAGATTAACCTTGAGGAATAATTAATAATGTCATATTTCCTTATGTATGTCTACACTCACTATGTAGTTTTAAGTAAAATGTAGGCTTTTTGAACAAGTGACTATTGATTGACTAATTCAGTTCAATGGATTGTTTTCAGAATTATAGTTTGAATTCTTTTATTTTTAAACTAGACTCTTTTGTGATGATAGATATAATCTCAACGTTTTTTAAAATCAAGATTCTGGAGGTGATTTAAGATATTTCCCAAATTTAGGAAACTTGCTTTGTCTCTGACTTCTCAAAATGCCTTTGATCTTCTCAGGTGGAGGAGTAGGGGTGTTGTTTTCAAAGCTAATTATAATTAAAAATTACTACTAAACACTACCACTAATAAACCGAAAAAAAAAAACAACCAAAGTTGCTTCTGAGTAGAGAAGCACAAAAGAAAGTTACCTAAGTAGGAGCTAGCCTGCCAAGATTTCATAATGTTGCATTGAATCTAACTTTGTCATTCGATAGATCTGTGATTGCAAGTAAAAAGTGTGCAGGTAAAAACTTAAGTGAATTAAGAATGAAAAAAATGTAGAAGAGTGGGTATTAAATTCTTTGTAAATCAGATTTTTCCTTTGTTTTTTATAACAATGATTCTGCATTTTTTATTCAGACTTTATTAGATTGTAATTAATTCACCAGAACCCATTAATTCTTTGTCAAAGTAGAATAACATTCAAAGAAGAGATACAGTTGATATAGCATGGATGTGTCAGCACATTTGACATGATTTGCTTTAATAGGGTCTCCTTCTTTGCTATAATAGAGCTTCTACGTGGAGAATTTGAGTATCAAGTTTTAGCCAGAATGACTGTCTTTCCTTTTAGTCAGTTTTAAGATGTGTTTCTGGAGAAGGGAAGGGCTCCCACTCCAGTATTCTTGCCTGGAAAATCCCCATGGACAAAGGAGCTTGGCAGACTTCAGTCCATGGGCTTGCAAAGAGTCGGACATGATTGAGTGACTAAGTGTGTCTTTGGGTAATTAAAGTATGAATGTAGAAGGCAAAGAATTATCTCTTTCAGATCACATCTCTCTGGGAGGCAATGCCACTTAATGTAAACAAACAACAAAAAAACCAGAAAACATCATACAAGAAGTCTGAATATTTGGTTCTAGACCCACCTCCCTATTTAACCAATATATGATATTGGCAAAGTCAATGTGTCCCAGTTTTCCCACTGGAAAGAGGGGAAAACTTGCCTCAGAGGAATATAACAGTCAACTTAAATTATGTGTGGGAAAGAGTTTCAACTTATCTTTATTTTGTACTCTTTGATAGTGTAGTGTAATGAAAATATATAAAATTATGAAGCATAACCATGAAACAACCATCTAACTCAAAACTAGATCATCAGCAATTTGTTGCAACTACTTACCTTAATCTTCCATATTCAATCCCACTGCTTCCTTTATACTCTTAGACTATAAAACTAAACAAATACATTTAAGATCCTCCCCTTGTCTTACAGTTTTTGAAGTTTTACTATCATTTCAAAATCTGTGGATTTATTTTAATATATGTTGCTTCATATCCATTTCTTCCCTCAATCAGTGTATATAGACATATATTAGCCTTCCTTATTCTGTTTATGTACTATCTCATCATTGTTTTTCATCTACTTCTCTTTCCATGCTTCATTCTCAATAATTTCTTCAGCTTCATTTCTAGAGCAGTATTTTAGTTCTGGACTATGTCTCATCTGCTGTCTAACCAGTCTCAGTTTTTGACTTTGAGAATTACATAAATTTTAATTAAACTTCTAATTTTTTTTGTTTTACTTGCTTTGGAATTATGAGTCAGTCAGTCAGTTCAGTCTCTCAGTCATGTCTGACTCTTTGCAACCCCATGGATTGCAGCATGCCAGGCTTCCCTGTCCATCACCAACTCCCGGAGTTTACCCAAACACATGTCCATTGAGTCGATGATGCAATCCAACCATCTCATGCTCTGTTGGCCCCTTCTCCTACCACCTTCAATCTTTCCCAGCATGAGGGTCTTTTCAAATGAGTCAGTTTTTCACATCAGGTGGCCAAACTGGAGTTTCGGCTTCAGCATCAGTCTTTCCAAAGAATATTCAGGACTGATTTCCTTTAGGGTTGACTGGTCGGATCTCCTTGCAGTCCAAGAAACTCTCAAGAGTCTTCTCAAACATCACACTTCGCTTTTCTTGCTCCTTGGAAGAAAAGCCATGACCAACCTAGACAGCATGTATAAAAGCAGAGACATTACTTTGCCAACAAAGGTCTGTCTAGTCAAAGCTGTGGTTTTTCCAGTAGTCATGTATGGATGTGAGAGCTGGACTATAAAGAAAGCTGAGTGGTGAAGAAATGAAATTTTTGAACTGTGTTGTTGATGCTTTTGAACTGTGAAATTATGAGGGGGCTTTGTATATTTTTGGATACAAGTCCTTTATCAGGAATCTGTTTTGCAAATATTTTCTCCAAGTCAGTGACTTACCTTTCATTCTCTTAGCAGTGTCTTTTGTAAAGCAGATACTTTTAATTTTAATGTAGTGAAGCTTATACATTTTTTAGCTTTTGGATCACGTTTCAGTGTTGTATCTAAAAAGTCATTATGAAGCTAAAGGTCACACAGATTTTCCTATGTTATTTTTTAGAAATTTTATAATTATAAATTTCATATTTAGTTCTATGACCCATTTTGAGTTATTTTTGTGAAAGGCATAACATAATATTTAGTCATTATTTTGGGGACGTGGGTATCCATTTCTAGCACCATTTGTTGAAAAGTTTGTCCTTTCCTCATTGATTGAATTACCTTTGCTTCTCTGTCAAAGATCAGTGGATTGTATTTTGTGCATCTCTTTGGGGGCGTTCTTTTTTTTTTTTAATTGATCTCTGTGTGTATTATTTTGCCAGTACCATAGTTTCTTGATTACTGTAGCTTTGTAGGAAGTCTTGAGGTTGAGTTGTGTCAGTCTATTGACTCTATTTTTCCTGAGTATTCACTTGGCTATTCTGAATTCTTTTGACTTTTGGAATAAACTTTAGAATTAATTTGTTAACATCCACAAAATTTCTTGGTTGAATTTTGAATGAGATTGCACTGAATTTACAGATTAGTTTGGACCAAGCTTACATCTTAACAATATTAAGTTTTCCTATCCAAGAACATGGACTTTTGTCATTTATTTTGATTTTTTCCATATTTTGTAGCTTTCTTCATATAGAAATTATAGTAACTTATTAGCCCTAAGTATTTCTTTTATGTTCTTGCTAATACAAATGATGTTGAGTTTTCAATTTAAAATTTCAACTTTTTTTTTACTGTTGCTAACTGACAAAGCAGTTTTATTTATTAATTCTGTATTCTGCAACTTTTCTATAATTGTTTATTAGTTTCAGGAGTTTTTTATTTTTATTTTCTGGTTGTTTGAGATTTCCTTATATAAACAACCGTGTCATTGGTAAGTAGTTTTCCCTTCTTCCTTCCCAATCCATATACATTTAGTTTCTTTTTTTTCATCTTATTGCATTAGCTAGGAATTGCAGTGCAACACTGAATAGGAGTAATGGAAGGAGAAATAGTTACCTTGGTTCTTATCTTAGGGAGAAATTAAGTAGTTTCTCAATGTTAAGTATGTTGTTAGCTGTAGGTTTTTGCTTTTTTCTTTTTGGTAGATGTTCTTTTCTTAAGTTGAGGATGTTCCCCTTCATTCCTACTTTGTTTTTGCTTTGAGCTTTTAATCAAGTATAGATGTTGAATTTTGTATAGTTCTCTTTGTGAAACTACTGATATGATCATATGAATTTTCTTCTTTAGCCTGTTAATTTGATGGACTTCATTATTTGATTTTTGAATGTTAAATTAGCCTTGCATACTAGGAAAAGATTCACTTGGTCATGATGTTTAATTCTTTTTATACATTGTTGAATTTAATTTCTTAATATTTTGAACAGTTTTGCATTTATGTTTAGGTAAGATATTTGTCTGTAGTTTTCCTTTATTATAATGTTTTTATCTGTTCCTGGTATAACTGTAATACTGGCCTCATAGAATGAGTTAGGACAAGTTCCTTCAGGGTTCTATTTTGTGGAAGATTTTTGTAGCGAACTGGTGTAATTTTTGCTTAAATGATAGAATTCTCCAGTGAAATCATCTGGGAGTGATGCTTTCCTTTTCTGCAAGATAAATAGTTATTGGTTCAATTTATTTACTAAATACAGACTTCTAATTCCCTGTTTGTGAATTTTGTTAAAGTGTGTATTTCAAGGAATTGGCCTATTTTATCTAAATTACCAAATTTGTGAGTATAGAGTTGTTCATAATATTCCACTCCTGTTTCTTTAACATCAGTGCGATCAGTTATTATACTTTTTTTTTTCAATTCTGATACTAGTAATCTGTGTCTTCTCTTTTTCACTTGGTTAGCCTGGCTGGAGGCTTATGAATTTCACTGATGTTTTCAAAGAACCAGCTTTTGGTTTGGTTGTGTTTTCTCATTTTCAATTTCATTGATTTCTGCTCTGTTATTTCTTTTCTTATGCCTGCTTTTGGTTTAGAATGCTCTTTTATCTCTAGTTTCTTGTGGTGGAAGTTTAGGTTAATAATTTTATATATGTTTCCTTTTCTAATGTATGAATTCAGTGCTATACAGTGCCCTCAATGATTCAATAGTTTGGTACAACTAAGTATTGCTTTTCTACATCCCCAAGTTGTAAAGAGTTGTATTTTCATTTAGTTCAACACATTAAAAAATTTTCCCCTGCAACTTTTATTGACCTATGTATTATTTATAAGTGGATTGTTTAACCTGCAAATATCCTGACATTTCCCAGCTATCTTTCTGTTACTGATTTCTAGTTTAAATTTCACTGTTGTCTGAGAGCATACATTATATGATTTCTATTCTTTTAAATTTGCCAAGGTGTGCTTTGGGGCCTACAATATGGTATATTTGGGGTGATTGCCCCATGTCAGTTTGAGAAAAATGTGTGTTCAGCTGGTGTTGGATAAAGTAGTCTTTAAATGTCAATTAGAAACTGTTGATTCATGGTATTCTGAGTATATCTTTTTTGATTTTATGCTTTCTGGATCTGTGAATTACTGATAGAGGGGTGTTAAATTGTTCAATTAAAATAATGGATTTGTCTGTTTCTTTTTGCACTTCTATTAGTTTGTATCCCATATATTTTAATGCTTTTTTGTTAGTTACATACACGTACACATTAAGAATTCTCATATCTTCTTGGAGAATTTATTATTATATAATATCACTCTTTATCCCTAATAATATTCCTTGTACTTAAGTATGCTTTGTCTGGAATTAATATCGGTACTCCAGTTTTCTTTTTTGATTAGTGTGAGCATGGTATATCTTTATCCATCCCTTAGTTTTAATTTATGTGTGTCATTAAGTTAAAATGGGTGTCTTGTAGACAACCTACAGTTGGGTCTTAGTTTATAATTATTTAGCCCACTGTAAGCCTCTATCTCTTTCTTTAAAATTGTTTACTTAGACCATTTACATTGAAAGTGATTATAGATAATTTTGGATTATTAGCTATTATATATGTATCTGTTATCTCTCTGTATTTGTTCTTTGTTTTTATTTTTACCCTTATTTTTCTGTCTTGTCTGGTTTTGAAAATTTTATGATTTAATATTCTCTTCTCTTTCGTCTATCAATTGTACTTTAAAAATTATTTTTAGAGGAGAAACTAAGATGGCGGAGGAATAGGACGGGGAGAACACTCTCTCCCCAATAAATATACCAAAAGAACTTTTAAAGGCCGAGCAAACTCCAAAAAACAGGAACTGAATGCTGGCAGAGGACATCGGGCATCTGGAGAGGCGACCCAGTGCTGACGTGAGGAGGTAGGACAAAAGAAAGAAAAGAAAAAAAAGTAGAGGGAGAGACAAAGAGCTGGGGACGGGTTCCGTCCCGGAAGGGGAGCCTGGAATAAAGAGGAAAAAAAAAAAATGAGGAGAAAGGTTTCTGAATACCAGGGAGCATTCTCTCTGGCAGATCTGCGGTGGATCTTGGAGAGCAATATAGCTGAGAGCAGAAGCAGATTAATAGCTAAGCCCTGCAAGGTTCGTCTCTGGCTACAAGCACAGCCGAGAGCAGCAGCACAGCCGAAGCAGACTGCTCCTGCTCAGGGAGGGGCGGGCTGCGGGCTCAGGGAACGGAGCAGCCTGAGGGACCTAACCTTCCAGGAAAAGCTCCCTCTCCCCCCCAGGTCCGTGCACAAAACAAAGGGCGGTGAGGAGTCAACAGAGAGGCTGGGCAGCTGAGGGCTGCGGACCGGCCCAACCCCCGCCTGAGAGCAGTGGGCATAACCCAACCCAGCCCCGGGGAGGCTAACCAAGACTTCTGGGGATTCTGGACAGATCGGTGCTGTATACACCTTAGAAGGAGTGCTCAGCTGCACGCCGAGAAAACAGAGTGGCCGGGCCGGGAGAGAGGAGAAGCCCCACTCCCCAACTGCTGGGCGGACAACAGAGAGCCTGAGCAGAAGGGGCGGGGGAAGCCCTCTCA
>ML664060.1:1203550-1228682 GCA_007570785.1 Antilocapra americana | reverse complement strand
GAAGTAAGCCAGAAGCAAAAACAACAATACAGTATATTAACACATATATATGGAATTTAGAAAGACAGTAATGAGAACCCAACATGGGAGACAACAAAAGGAACGTAGATGTATAGAATAGACTTGTGGACTTTGTGGATGAGGGTAAGGGTGGGATGAGATGGGAGAAGGGCATTGAAGCATGTTAATTGTCATGTGTCTAATCAATCGCCAGCCCAGGATTGAAGCTCGGGACTGGTGCAGGGAGATTTCCCGGGGGGGATGGAGGAGGGAGGGGGGACCCGGAGGGGAAGCATATGTAAACCCATGGTGATATCATAACAATGTATGGCAAAAACAATAAAAAAAAAATAAAAAAAAAATTATTTTTAGAGTTTGCAGTACACATTTGTAGCTAATGTAAGTCTATATTCAAATAGTACTGTACCTCTTCATGAGTAATACAAGTATTTCATAACAAAATATTCCTATGTCCTCTCTTTTGTCTCTTTAAATATTGCTGTTCACTTCACTTATACATAAGCTGTAATCAGCCAATATATTGCTAGTATCATTATTTTGAACCAAGAATTATTAGATCAACTAAGAATTATACAAATAGAATATTTTATTTTTCTTTAATTTATTCCTTCTCTACTGGTCCTCTTTTTTTTAAGTAGACCTGAGTCTCTGGCTTTGTCATTTTATTTTTTACTGAAGAACTGCTTTTAACATGCCTTGCAAGGCAGACCCCTGGTGACAAATGCCTTTAGTTTTTGCTTGTGTGAGAAGTCATTTCTTCACTTCCAATTGATAATTTCACTGAACACAGAATTTTAAGTTGGCAGTTTCTTTCAATACAGTAAATTTTTCATAACACTCTTTTCTTGCCTTTATGATTTTGAAGGTAAATACTATGTAATTCTTATCCTTTGTTTGTCTACATGCAAGGTGTCTTGACTCCCTACCATTCAGTTTCTTCCGAGATTTTCTTTTATCTTTGATTTTCTCTAGTTTGAATATTAGATGCCTAAATGTAGCCTTAATTTTTTGTATTTATCCTGCTTAGTGTTATGTGAGCTTCCTGGAATTGTGCTTTTGTGTATGTCATTAATTTTGGAAAAATTCAGCCATACTGTATCAATTTTGTAAGAATCAACATCTTCCAGCATATGAACATGGTATGTCTTTATTTAAGTCTTTGGTTTCTTGTTTCTGCCATCACCAAGGGCCATGCCACTCTAAAACTAGTACCACTCTAGCCTCTGCTAAGTTCCCCAATTTAATCAGGTTCATTTATCCTTTTTTACTTTTCTTGTTGATAATTCAAGATCTTTTGTATTTGCTCATTGCTCTTTGATTAGGTTTCAGCTCGTTTTTTTATGTTTACTCTTCCTGCCTCTTTGAGTATTTCTCTTAATTCTCATGAGTCTAGCAAAACAATAAAAAAATATATTGCTTGTACATAGGCCCTTTTCTGTGGGAAAAACTCATGAATAGTAAACCATACTTTTGGAATTTATTGGAAAGCAGGTGAACACAATAATTTTGTCAATGAAGATTTAATTTTAACCTTGAACAAAAACATTATTTCACTGCATTATCAGTAGTAACATACAGATCCTGAATGTAGGAATTTGCTGAGTCTAGGTACCAGTAATCAGTACTTCCCAGCTTGGTACCTGGTCTGCCCTCTTTGAACATCAAAATGTTAACTCTTATTTTTACTTAGTAACCACTCAGTCCATACTCCTATCTTTACCATTACCTGGAGAATTTATTTAAATTGCAATTTTATACAAACCACAAAACTATTTCTAGAGTATGATTTTGGAATGACAATTGCATAAAGTATATAGAGTTAATTTATACTTACATTGTATGCTTATGCTCTTCTTGGTTGTATGCTATTCCATGTCCCATGCTGATTGTCATTTTTATGGACTTCAATGTATCAGAATTGATTTTGCAGAAGATTATTTCTCTCTTTGTATAACTGTTCAACTCTTTCTATAAATTTATCTACTGCTTCTACCATATATAAAATGCTGTTCCCAAAGGGGATATACTCTTTGCAAATGCACTTCCTGTACTTCCTGTGGAAGTCCTAAAGCATCTCTCAGTGGCTTCTTTTTCTCTTGTTGTTTCATTTCTCTTTGCTATACCTTTCAGGTCATATGAATATGGTGGTGGTGGTGATGGGAAGTATTATTGCTTTTGTTGGCAGTTTGTTAGAATGAAAGCAATTGCACAGTTAGAAAACCACCTTAAATATTTCTTCCATATTTCATGTCATTGATAGTCACTTCTGATATGACACCATTAATCTTTCCCTCCAACCACCAATTGTCCAACAACCTTGCGATTTACTATTACACACAAACTTAGCATTAATAATAATAATACCAAAGCAATTTATTTAAAAAAATAAAGATTATCTGTTAAGTCTCTCCTATGAAAGACTGTCATTTAGATATCTCCCTTGAAGTTCAGTTCAGTTCAGTCACTCAGTCATTTCCAGCTCCTTGCAACCCCATGGACTGCAGCATGCCAGGCTTCCCTATCCATCACTAACTCCTGGAGCTTGCTGAAACTAACATCCATCAAGTCGGTGATGCCACCCAATCATCTCATCCTCTGTCATGCCCTTCTCCTCTTGCCTTCAATCTTTCCCAGCATCAGGGTCTTATTCAGTGAGTCAGTGCTTCATATCAGGTGGCCAAAATATTGGAGTTTCAGCTTCAGCATCAGTCCTGCCAATGAATATTCAGGACTGATTTGCTTTAGGATTGACTGGTTTGATCTTGCTTTCCAAGGGACTCTCGAGTCTTCTCCAACACCACAGTTCAAAAGCATCAATTCTTTGACCCTCAGCCTTCTTTATAGTCCAATTCTGACATCCATAGCTGACTACTGGAAAAAACATAGTTTGACTAGACAGACCTTTTTTGGCAAAGTAATGTCTCTGCTTTTTATTTTTATTTTATTATGGAAATATGGATTTATTACTTCTCTCTTATATTTACATAGTATATACTATAATACATTATTTTAATAATAATTAATACTAATAAATATACTATTTTATTCAGAGGGATCTGTATTATCACAACATTTTGTTGTTGTTCAGTCACCAATGTTTTTCTAACTCTTCGTGACCTTATGGGCCGCAGTACACCAGGCTTCCTTGTCCCTCACCATCTCCTAGAATTTGCCAAAGTTCATGTCCATTGAATCAGTGATGCTATCCAATGATCTAATCCTCTGCCATGCTCTTCTCCTTCTGCATTTAATCTTTCCCAGCATCAGGGACTTTTCCAATGAGTCAGCTGTTCATATCAGGTGGCCAAAGTACTAGAGCTTCAGCTTCAGCATCAGTCCTTCTAAAGAGTATTCAGGATTGATTTCCTTTAAGATTGACTAGTTTGATCTCTTTGTTTTCCAAGGGACTCTCAAGATTCTTCTCCATGTCTCTGTTTTTTAATATTTTGTCTAGGTTGATCATCGCTTTTCTTTCAAGGAGCAAGCTTCTTTTAATTTCATGGCTGCAGCCACTATCTCCAGTGATTTTGGAGCCCAAGAAAATAAAGTCTGTCATTGTTTCCATTGCTTCTCCATCTATTTGCCATGAAGTGATGGGACCAGACGCCATGATCTTAGCTTTTTGAATGTTGGGTTTTAAGTCATCTTTTTCACTCTCCTCTTTGACCTTCATTAAGAGGTTCTTTAGTTCCTCTTTGCTTTCTGCCATAAGGGTGTTGTCGTCTGCATATCTGAAGTTCTTGATATTTCTCCTGGCAATCTTGACTCCAGCTTGTACTTCATCCAGGCCAGCATTTTGCATGATGTACTCTGAATATAAGTTAAATAAACAGGGTGACAATATATAACCTTCACATACTCCTTTCCCAATATGGAACAAGTCCATTGTCTCATGTCTGATTCTAACTATTGTTTCTTGACTCACATACAGATTTCTCAGGAGGCAGGTAAGGTGGTCTGGTATTCTCATCTCTTTAAGAATTTTCCACAGTTTGTGGTGATCCACACAGTCAAGGGTTTAGTGTAGTCAATGAAGCAGTAGGTGTTTTTCTGGACTTCTCTTGCTTTTTCTATGATACAAAAGATGTTGGCAATTTGATCTCTGGTCCCTCTGCCTTTGCTAAATCCAGCTTGAACATCTGGAACATGCCTGCCCTTAGAACAACATGCCTTTCCTTAGAATTAACTATTTACAGATACAGTATTACATTGACTGCTTTGATGCTTTATAAAATAAACTTAGATTTTATTAAGAAATTATTCATATAGCTAGAACATTTTTCTATGAAGAAATTGGCATTTTTATGGACATATACACATTGGATAGGAAAGGGTAGAATAACATAACTCTTCTAAAACAGTTTTTGAAGGCAAATCCTTTGACTTCATATATGCAATTTCAGCCAGTTAACAATTTAAAACTTTAAAGGAAACATCTTCAGTTACTTAGAATAATATGCAGGTAATTGACAAAATGCTTTGTTTTTTCTCAAAGAACTCTCTGCTTTGATTATTGTTTAGGTAGAAAGTAACCAAGGAATTAAGGCTCAATAAGCAGTAGGTGGTTGAGACTGAAATAAAGCAGAGATTCACTCACTCATGATATTCTTATATTCTCTGGCCATCTCATACCTTTGTTCATCTCTGCGTGATAGCTTTGTTCATTCCGTTTGGCTGTCACTTTATGGTTGAAACCTTGTCCATATTAGCTTCTAGGTTTACTACTCTTACATGTTTGTGGCAGAAATGAAACTGGGTAAATATGAAAAACTAATCTTCATTTTGAAAATTTTCAGTGACTAAATGTTGGGGCTTATGTCTGTTTTTCATTCTAATCACTGGGTTAAGAGTGTGGTAAGACACCCATGTATTAGCCCCATTCTTGGAGGACTGGAGATTGAATCGCATACCTCCCATTTGGGTCAACTATAAGTTGGGACCAGGCTTCTCAGGTAGTGCCTAGTGGTAAAGAACCTGCCTGCCAGTGCAAGAGAGGTGAGAGATGCAGGTTTTATCCCCGGGTTGGGAAGATTCCCTGGAGGAGGGCATGGCAAGCCACTACAGTATGCTTGCCTAGAGAATCCCATGGACAGAGGAGCCTGGCGGGCTATAGTACACAGTCAGACACGATTGAAATGACTTAGCATGCACGAACTTAAGTTGGGACCAGAAGGGAGAAATGGTTCCTCCAAAGAAGGCATGGGTGCATCAAAGGTATAAACCCTGGGAAAACTTCTGTGACCTGAGAAGTCATCCAAATTTGTCTCTGTTCTAGGCCTATGATTCAGAGTGTAGAAAATATGAATAATTTGATTTAAAAATAATATATATTTCTTCTTAAAAGTATATAATGTATTCACTCACTCTCTATTTAAAACTTTATGTATAAAGTTCAAACAAAATGACAACAATAACCCTTATCCTGTCAACCTAAATTTTGAGAGTTATTTAAGATGACAAAATGTGCTGGATCTACGCAAATTGTGTGTTAGTTGCTCAGTTGTGTCCAACTCTTTGCAACCCTATGGAGCCCTCCAGTCTCCTCTCTCCATGGAATTCTCCAGGCAAGAATACTGGTGTGGGTTACCACCATTCCCTTCTCTGGAGGATCTTCCTTACTGAGGGATTGAACCTGGGTCTCTTGCATTGCAGGGAGATTTTTTACCATCTGAGCCACCAGGGAATCACAAATTGTAAACTATGCTACATATTATAATAATCATTGTTTATAGTGAAAGTAGAAAAGGCAGGTAGGGGAATCTTTATGTTCCTTAGACACATTCTTTGTTTCTGTGAGCCTAAATTCTGGAAAGAACAGAAGAAAAAGATTCTGATGAGGAAGAGGAAACATTTCCAAAATTTAAAGGCTTGGAGATGGCTAAGAGAGATTATGTGACTGTTAGACAACTCACAAATGGTTTTAGGTATATTCAAAATATACCCTAGTGGGCTCGGAAATATCAGATGACCCTTGGGAATGGAGAAGAAATGGAAGAGGAGGCCCACAAATTTGGGATTTCTAGGAATTTGTGTGTGTGTGCTGGGATGAAAGAGAGTTCTCCCATTCTGTGTTCAGCTCCAACTCACAGGGGTCCTATCTTGTGTGTGTGTGTCTCTCTCTTGCCTGAGTGAAAAACTCCTTATCTCAAACCAAGAGAAAGTCCAGAATCTGTGGACTCATTTTACAATATCTTTTTTTTAAGGTCAAACAATAAAGGTGGTTTCTAGAGAAAAGTTCCTATAAAACAATGCGGTTGCTAGGTGTTACCCAGTATGTAGGTTAATTTGTATATGTCTATTTGGCTAGCTCTTGCTGCCCAGATCGTTGCTGAAACACCATTCTAAGATGTTACTGTGACGTCATTTTTTTTATGAGATTAACATTTAAATCCTTAAAGCAAATTACTCTCCATAATGTGAGTACGCCTCATTGGATCAGTTGAAGGCCTTAAGAGAAAAGACTGAGGTCCCTATGAAATGAAAGGAATTCTGCCTTCAGATTGTCTTTGTATTAGCAACATTAATTCTTCTCTGGTTCTCCAGGTAGCTACTCTGCTCTGCAGATTGCAGACTTGCTAGCCTCCAAAATTGTGTCAGCCAATTCCTTAAAAGCTCTCTGTCTCTGCCTCACTTTCTCTTTAGAGAGGTAATAAGATTGTGTTGCATTTCATCATTTCTGTTGTTAGCTGCATGTGTCTGCGTGCATGTTGCTATGATCTGTAAAAGTATACAGTAATACTTGGTTCATGGTAGATGATCATGAGACTTAGTTTTATTCAGCACCTTACAATCTTCGACTCCTAAAAAGATTTTGTAAGGGAGTGAAAAGGTTTATCTTATTTGTAAGCATTTCATAGTAGAAAATGGTAGGCAAGGTTCCAGGGCAGCATAATAGCTTAAGCAAAGTTTGAGAGACCAACCTCTCAAGGGAAGCTAAAACATGCATGCTATTCAGAGTCAAGGAAGGCCCCTGCCCTCAGCTGACTCAGCTGACTCTCAGTCTCATAGAGAATGTAGGATATTCACATGCAAGAAAAACACCATGCAGTGGTACAGACTAAGTGTCAAACCAGTAGCAAATAGAAGAATTTAAGGATGATGGGACTGATGGTGTATCACTGTGAACCAGCTTCTGGGAGTTGAATGACAGAAAGGAGAATAACATTATGAACCTTATGTGGAAACCAAGACTAGGAGAGAGAATGCAGAAGAACACAGTCAAGGCAAGAGGAATTATACAATCAAGAAGCTTATTGGAGGGAAACACTGGACCGCATGGCCTAGTGTTTCTCAAATTGATGATATACTACGCAGCCTAGTGGGTATTCAGAAATGTTTGGGGACATGTAGTTCTCAAAATGCCTGGGAGGAGCTACTGACATTTAGTCTCTTGAGATCAGTGATGCAAACCATCTGTCATTAACTGAGGTCTTTTGTCTCGCACTCAGCAACCCCATGGACTATAGGCTCCTCTGTCTATCGGATTTCCCAGGGAAGAATACTGGAGTGGGTTGCCATTTCCTCCTCTAGGGTATCTTCCTGACACAGATATTGAACCTACATCTCCTACATCTCCTCCATTGCAGGTGGATTCATTATTGCTGAGCCACTGTGGAAGCCACCCTGAGGTGTTTAGGTGAGATTAAATAATTGAACCTAATAACTGATGGGCTTCAGGTTTGCCATCCCACTCCAGTGTTCTTGCCTGGAGAATCCCAGGGACAGCAGAGCCTGGTGGGCTGCCGTCTATGGGGTCTCACAGAGTTGGACACGACTGAAGCGACTTAGCAGCAGCAGCAGGTTTTCCAGGTGTATTTGTTATTTCAAAACCAAATTTATTTCGGGAGGAAGGGTTTTAAAGTGGATAAAATGCTTTAACCATCATATCTTACGTATTAATATTTTTCTTTATGAGAGTGGACGATACCTACTAGAATTTTGAATAAAAGTGGCTGCCTTATTATGAAGTCTAGAATAAATGCAGGAGAATTTGTCCATGATTATATGGGTGATGTTTTTCTTTCAGTCTTGTCTTCTTGACACTTCCCTGTTCATCCCCAACCCATAGAAAAGCAGACCCTGGCCCTCTTTATTCAGATATGTTTGGGACATTTGGACCATAGACCTTGTCACATGATGATAATGGGCACAAGAAGCTAGATTGCTTCAACAAATCTAATTGAAAAGAAAACCAGATATTGGCGCCTCAACCATAATGAATGAATATAAAATGCTGTAGCCTATTACCAAGTTATAATACAGAAACTGGACTATCCCACTTCTTTCCTCCTACGATCTTAGGCAAACCTTTTTTGTTCTTCCAAAATTTAACCTAGCCAGTAGCCTTTTTATGAGAGGACTGGCTGTTTTCTGATTACTGCAAAAATTAGCAAAAAGGCAATTAAATAGAAATAAATTTGGAGATATTCCAGAATGCAAAACAACAAAGGCCCTCTCAAAATATCATTAAACAATGAGATGGCTGTCATTTATTGTGAGTAGTAAATATCTCCATCAAGGCAATGTGCTCTCAAAAATTCAGCAAACTTCCTTCCTATTGTATCAGATCAAGAATAATGTACTCTTGCAGTATGACATGGAAAATCATTTATATCATTATGGAGTCCTTTCTATATAACTAGAATAAAATGATTTATTCTGTATATAAAATGGATTTCTACCTCCATTCCCCTCAAATTAAGTTGAAAAAGGTTTAACCATGGCTCTATTCCAAGTTGTGTTTTGTTTTGTTTGGTGTTTTTATAAGCTTAAACCAGAAGCTGTGCACATTTGTGCAATTCCACAGTCAGGATTTATATATGTAATTTTTCAACTGAGGGGAAAAAAGTTAAAAATATCTTTAATGAATCATATGGAAAGCCACTGAAAGAAATATAATGCCAAAGAAATGCTCTTTTTTTTCTTTGTTAGTCTACATATTTACAATATTTATAATGGAACTGGGGCTTCCCTGATAGCTTAGTTGGTAAAGAATACGTCTGCAATGCAGGAGACGCCCACTTCGATTCCTGGGTCAGGAAGATCCGCTGGAGAAAGGATAGGCTACCCACTCCAGTATTCTTGGGCTTCCCTTGTGGCTCAGCTGGTGAAGACTCTTCCTGCAATGTAGGAGACCTGGGTTCGATCCCTGGGTTGGGAAGATCTCCTGGAAAAGGGAACAGCTTCCCACTCCAGTATTCTGGCTTAGAGAATTCCATGGACTGTATAGACCATGGGATTTCAAAGAGTTGGGCACGACTGAGCAACTTCCACATAATGGAATTGATGTAGACCTACCTCTCTTGGGATAAGGTCTACCTTCCAACAAAGTGGTTTAGTTAATTTTCAATGAAGTAATTTAGGAAAGCAAATAGCTTTTGGAGTCCTATATGGTATCTAGATGCTGATTGAACTGATTTCCCTTTAAAAAAGTATTTGAACAATTCTCCTCCTGGGAAACATGTTTGCATGTGTGCTAAATTGCTGTGGTCATGTCTGACTCTTTGTGACCTCCTGGACTGTGGCCTGCCAGGTTCCTCTGTCCATGGGATTCTCCAGGCTAGGATACTGGAGTGGGTTGCCATTCTCTTCTCTGGGAGATCTTCCTGACCTAGGGTTGGAATCTGGGACTCCCACATTGCAGGCAGATTCTTTACCTTTTAAGCCACAGGGAAGCCCTCAAAAACAAGCGCCCCTATCTTATTTAGATCCCTCCAAGTCCAAAGCAGGGTCCAGGCTGTCTCTTTTTCCAGAATCAAGAATATTGGAGGGGCAAAATTGTTGGCTGAGCAGAACCCCTTCAGCAGTATCCATATTTCCTGGTAAGGATCATCCTTCCCCACCCTCCTCCAATTTGACTCTTATTGGAGCGGTTGTACTAACAGATTTGATAATCACATTGTTGGATTTTTGTGGGAAGTGCTGTCAAGAGACATTTTCTTCCAGTATTTTTTTTTATCCTGGAATGAGAAAATATCACTCTCTTAGGCCTTTCATCCATTTTCCTTCAGTGTCTTCATAATGCTCCCCACTTCCCTGCCAGTCCCCCACACCCTGGCTGTCCAATTGCAACACTTTCCTCTTGTGTCTTCAGCACAGTCTTCAAGCCAACTTCTTCTCCCTTCTCTTCTACTGAGAACTTTCACCCAAGGATAAGACATCATCTGGATGCTACACCATATTTTGCACACATCTAATCTTTCTTGGGCTTCCCAGGTGGCTCAGTGATAAAGAATCCACCACCAATCCAGGAGATGCAGGAGGCACGGGTTCAATCCATGAGTTGGGAAGATCCTCTGGAGGAGAAAATGGCAACCCACCCCAGTATTCTATTCCTGCCAGGAAAATTCCATGGACAGAGAAACCTGGCGGGCTTCAGTCCATGGGATTGCAAACAGCCCCATGACTGAACATACACTCTCAAATACTTTCTTAGGGCTTCCTTGGTGGCTCCACCTGCAGTGCCAGAGACACAGGTTTGATCTCTGGGTTGGGAAGATCTCCTGGAGGAGGAAATGGCAACCCACTCCAGTATTCTATTCTTGCCCGGAAAATTCCATGGAGCCCATGGGGGTCACAAAAGAATTGGACATGACTAAACAACAAAAAAACACTTTCTCACCTGAAAAAAGAGTTAAGGGAGAGTTTGACTTACATAGTCATTTAGCTCAATAGGGTATGCTCAATAAAGGTGTTTACATTCTGTGCCTCCCTGTATTAATTCAAGGCTCTCAGAATCAAAAACTTGAGACACAGCAGTAGCTTTGTGAATTTCTTATCTTTAGAAAGATTTTTTTAAAAAAATTCTCATCCTTTTAAAAGAGAATTTTTCATTGGTCACAGAAGGGAAGTGCTTTTCTCCAATTTGATATATACCCTGGAAATCTGGCAGAGGGCCATACACTATGCTCACTCAACATTACCTTTGCCAAGATACAAGACTCAGAAAATAATTTTAGCTTCAACCTTCCAGATAAATGATGAAGTGAGAATGAATTAGCAGGAGAAGCTAGTATCCTGTTACCACTTAATAGTTTTTAATGAATTTAGTCCTGTTGATTTGTTATAAAGAAAAAGAAGAAAAAATTTCCTTTCAACTTGACTTGGAGGAGTAAGAATCTGATCATCTCCTGCCTTGTATTGGGTGGGCCAAAAGATTCATTTGGGTTTTTTCATAACATTTTATGGAAAATTCCAAACAAACTTTTTGTCAAATGCAAATACATACGCCATCAATGAACAGGACACAAGAAGGTTTTTCTTACCTGCCTCTCTGTATCTGAATACACAGAGCTATGCTCAGCCCACGCAGAAAAAAGGTACACTCTGACTGCGTAGCTGGCAGTTGTCTACTACTACAGTTATTGATACTACTGCTATCACCACCACCACTGATGATGACAGTTAACTTCTTTGTATACTTTCTACATGTCAGGGATTGTAGATGCCCTGTGCTCAAAGTTTTTTCTTTCCTTTATTCATCCTTTATTTATTTATTTTTTAAATTTTCTTTACTTTATTGTGTTGTTTTTGCCATACAATGACATGAATCCGCCATGGGTATACATATGCTCCCCCTCCAAACCCCCCTCCCTCCCGATTTCCTCCCCCTGGGACATCTCGGTGCACCAGCCGCAAACATCAACCCTGGGCTGGCGATTGATTTCACATATGATAATCAACATGTTTCAATGTCATTCTCCCATATCATCCCACCCTTGCCCTCTTCCACGGAGTCCACGAGTCTTTTCTATACATCTGCGTTCCTTTGGCTGTCTCGCATGCAAAGTTTTATGTATATTGGCTCTTCAATTTTTTATAAAGCCCATTTTGAATGCAAGCAATGCTATCATTATCCCATTTTTTCAGATGAAAAACTGAGACTTTAAAAGTAAGAGGTTGCCCAAGGTGCAGAATTGTGATTTAACAATCATAGTCTTTTCCACACAAGACAAAATTATGGCATAAAATCAAATAGAAACAAGGAGTAATAGATAAGAATAGAAATCATTAGCACTCACAACACCAATAATGCTATATGTTTCTTCTTTATTTTTTAAGGTCCAGTGTTTTTAATGTATTTTTACTTATACTTTCTTCATTATAATTACCTGTAAAGATAAAGGAATGAAAAGTTATAGACATATGTAGAACCAAGAACTAGTAGCAGACTAGAATTTATAAAGTCATTTGATACAGATACAGAGAAGCATCTTTCACTAACAGATTAGCTCAGAAGTTCACAGAGTGTCAGTTTTCTTTAGTTTTCAATAATCAGATCTTTATGTATTGAGATACTGACTTATTGAGAAAAACAGTACTTTTCTGTTCAAAGATGCATGCAGTTATTCTGAATACTATTTATTTACAAAATACCTATTGATTCAATGTACCAGTTCTAAGACAAAGCTAATATTGCATTTTATTTCTAAAAAAATTTTTTTTTTCTAGGAGGGAGCTTTCTATTTTTTTTTTCACCTGTGTTCTTTCCAGTCTTATTTTCTTTTAAGGCATACTTTCACTACCTTTTTCTTTTTTTTAATTAGTTTTGCCATACAATGACATGTTATCGAGATGGGTTTACATATACTCCCCTTGCAGAACCCCCCTCCCTCCTCCCTCCCCCCCGGTAATCTCCATGCACCAGCCCCGAGCATCAATCCTGGGCTGGCGATTGATTACACATACGATAATTAACATGTTTCAATGCCATTCTCCCATATCATCCCACCCTTTCCCTCATTCACAGAGTCCACGAGTCTATTCTATACATCGGCGTTCCTTTTGCTGTCTCGCATGTTGGGTTCTCGTTACTGTCTTTCTAAATTCCATATATATGTGTTAATATGCTGTATTGTTGTTTTTGCTTCTGGCTTACTTCACTCTGGATAATGGGCTCCAGTTCGGTCCATCTGAGTAGAATTGATTCAAATGAATTTTTTTTAATGCTGAATAATATTCCATTGTGTATATGTACCACAGCTTTTTTATCCATTTATCAGTTGATGGGCATCTAGGTTGCTTCCATGTCCTGGCTATTGTAAACAATGCAGCGATGAACATTGGGGTACAGGTGGCTCTTTCAATTCTGGTTTCCTCGGTGTATATGCCCAGCAGTGGGATTGCTGGGTCATATGGCAGGACTATTTGCAGCTTTTTAAGGAACCTCCACACTGTTTTCCATAGTGGCTGTACTAGTTTACATTCCCACCAACAGTGTAGGAGAGTTCCCTTTTCTCCACATCCTCTCCAGCATTTATTGCTTGTAGACTTTTGGATGGCAGCCATTCTGACTGGTGTAAAGTGGTACCTCATTGTGGTTTTGATTTGCATTTCTCTGATAATGAGTGATGTTGAACATCTCTTCATGTGTTTGTTAGCCATTCTTATGTCTTCTTTGGAGAAATGTCTGTTAAGTTCTTTGGCCCACTTTTTGATTGGGTCGTTTATTTTTCTAGAATGGAGCTGCAGGAGTTTCTTGTATATTTTTGAGATTAATTGTTTGTCCATTGCTTCATTGGCTATTATTTTCTCCCATTCTGAAGGCTGTCTTTTCACCTTGATTACAGTTTCCTTTGTTGTGCAGAAGCTTTTAATTTTAATTACTACCTAAAGAAACCAAAGACTTATATATAGAAAACTATAAAACACTGATGAAAGAAATCAAAGAGGACACAAATAGATGGAGAAATATACCGTGTTCGTGGATTGGAAGAGTCAATATAGTGATACTATACTATACTACCCAAAGCAATCTATAGATTCAATGCAATTCCTATCGAGCTACCAGAGGTCTTTTTCAGATAATTAGAACAAATAATTTCACAATTTGTATGGAAATACAAAAAACCTTGTATAGCCAAAGCAATCTTGAGAAAGAAGAATGGAACTGGAGGAATCAACCTACCTGACTTTAGGCTATACTACAAATCCACAGTCATTAAGACAGTATGGTACTGGCACAAAGACAGAAATATAGATCAATGGAACAAACTAGAAAGCCCAGAGATAAATCCACACATCTATGGACACCTTATCTTTGAAAAAGGAGGCATGAATATACAACGGAGAAAAGACAATCTCTTTAACAAGTGGTGCTGGGAAAACTCGACAGCCACTTGTAAAAGAATGAAACTAGAACTCTTTCTAACGCCATACACAAAAATAAACTCAAAATGGATCAAAGATCTAATCATAAGACCAGAAACTATAAAACTCCTAAAGGATAACATAGGCAAAACACTCTCCGACATAAACCAGAGCAGGATCCTCTATGACCCACCTCCCAGAATATCGGAAATAAAAGCATGAATAAACAAATGGGAAATGACCAATTTTAAATCTCATGATACATCTGTAGAAGGCACCTACATTTTAATATTCCTGGCCAAAAAGAAATTATTATTTAAATGTTAAGGTGATTTTTTTTTTGCTTTGTGGACTATTAAGAGAGAGATTAGACTCCTTTGGCTTCTAGTGATATTGATGTGTGTTCTTGAACTCCTTTTCTGAGAGGATAATTGAGGATTTCAGCTGAAGCTAATTAAACAATATTTAAGTAAGTTTAAGTTATCATGACACCTACACTTCATGCTGGTGACAGCAAGTAAATTTTCTCCCTTTGTAAAAGAAGGAAAGTTACAGAGGCAACTGTGACAGTTTCAGAAATTAGAACATTGTCTAAGATGCAGATTCAGGGGGATCCCTGGAAGCTGAGATACTCAACCTTTCTTTTATTATTTGTCTCCTAAGAGAAAAAAATAAATTTAAATTCAATATAAATTAATCAATTTAATTAATTCCATCTAATGAATGATTTAAAATAATTTTCATTTAATTTCTCCTTAATGAGAGAAATTAAATACTGGCAAATAAAAGTTCATCAGATAACGCTTCAGAGGCTCCCAAAACATTGTACTATCTAAAATTTCACCCCTTTACCCCGATTAATTTTCCTCCCTTTTTGGGCAATATTACCTCCACAGAGAATGCACATTTAAGGTGAAATGAGTAGTGCTCAACTACTAATGAAAGGAGAGGTATCTTTGATTGAGCCACTCATTAGCAGGAGGATCATGGATTTCAGTTAACTCATTGTGGTCTGTAGAATTCTGAGATGGTCCCCAAGATTCTCATGTCTTGTAAACCCATCTTCGGTCATTTATTTAATCTAGAGGTCCTGCTGTGAAGGGATTTGCAGATGTCATTTGTCTTACATTTTTTGACTTTAACTATGGAGGTTACCGACATGGACCTGATCTAATCACAAGGGTTTAAAAAGTTTCTGGGTTCTTCCTGGTGAGAGGGGTTTGAGGAGTGAGAGGCCTTGTGAAAAAAGCCAAGTAACGAGGGCCTGAGTGTGTCTTAGGAGCCTTGGGCAGCCCCCAACCTGCAGCCAGCAAAAGACCCAGGACCTCAGCCTCACAACCACACACACTACAAGTGATTTTACCAACAACTTCAAGGAGTTTGGGAGCAGACCCTTCATCAGTTAAGCATCCAGAAGAAATCACAGCTGGCTAACGCTTGATTTCAGACTTACGAAGCTCTGTGCAGAGAACCCAGATAACAAGTTCTGGACTCACAACCCATGTAAACTGTGAGTTGATAAATTGATTTTTTTTACACGTTTAGGCAATTTGTTACACAGAAACATAGAACTCATACATTCCACAATCATGACTTCTCATTATGCTGTACCTTTTGGGCTGGGAAAGGGAAGTTGCAATTTTCCTTTGTATGTATTTGCTTTCAGCTTTTTTCACTCCTTTATATACTTGAAACACAGTCCTGCTTCTAGGCCAGACAAGAAAGTGTGCTCACTTTTAATTATGGCACCGCTTACACAGATTCCACAATGTGAGTGAATTCTGTGGCTGTTTTATCAACACGGTTCCATATACACATTTTGGTAGGTTTAAGATTTATTCTGAAACAACTGTCCCTCATCTTACACTTGACTCTAGTACCTGCCATCAGAATTTGGAAGTGTTAGTGGGCTTTTTCTAGGGGATTCTTCCACTTATTCCCCAGACAGGTATTCACTTAGAATGCAGGCTTTTGTGCAATCTATTTGCACCTGGACAAAATTTTCCAGCGAGGATACCTATTTCACTTAGTTTTGGTATGTTGTTTTTGCTCATTGGAGTGGGACATTTGGAGGGAAGTAATTTAAGTTACTTGATATCAGGTGTTACAGTAATCTGGCCAACTGATTCAGGTTTAGAGAGAGGACTTTCTTCGTCACATATTATGCAAGTAGATTATATGTAACATTAGTTTGGGGGAGCCAGAAGGGTAGGCTCTTTTTCCTCAAGAGACTTGGAGAAATCAGTCAAGTGAAGAAGATTTACTAATGGTAATCTATTAAAGGCAGTTTTGTGTCTTTAAAATTTTGAGGGGGAATCCTGATCTTTTACCCCTGGCATCAGAAGCAAACATTTGACTTCAGAGGGTTGAAATAGGATCTATAATTACTTTTAAGCTATGGAGAAAAGTGGTATTTTTTGGCCTGAAGAAAAACCAAACCTTTATATTTGTTTGCAAAAACAAATACTTATATTTGACAGGGAAAACAAACGAGTGGATGTTTGTCAACCAATACAAGGTGAGTTTGGATATATTGTATGTATATGTGTGTATTTTATTTTGAACCTTACTGTTTTCATGAAAAAGGAACTCTTTTGCAGTTTATTGAATACAAGGATTTTTTGGTGACAACTAGCTTTTTTCCATAGGACTCATTGCTTGAGAATATAATGATAGCTTGAACACCTCCTTCACTCAAAGCAGCCTTTATGAAGTAATATTTTTCCTATGTATTCAGGGGCAGATTGAGAATGAGTAAATCCAAATTGGCGTTTTGCTGATGTAGCATTCATTGAAAAGCTAGAGAACAGCTCCTTAGTCTTTTTGCCTGTATATGAAAGGAAATTTAGGAACTATTTCTCATGCAGGGTTTCCTGGATATGTGTATGGTGATGTTTTGAGGACAATTTGTCTTTGTTTCATGTATGATACTGACTGGGTACAGAACTCCTTGCTTGGGATTAACTGGCTGAGGGTTTACTGGTATACATACATCCTTACTGAGTGTTTCTCCATTTGAACAGGGATGTTCTGAGGTGGGAGGCAGGGAGGTGGCCTTACTTGGTAGTGTCTGTGGCAGACTATGGCCACAACTCCAGATTTCAAGCAGTGTTCCAAAGACTGAGCTAACGTGAGGACATATAGGGTTATATTTGTGGTTGCACAGATGAGTCTGAGATAAGTCCTCACTTCGGGTTTCAAGTCACATCATGTGTTTGGATGCAGTTTGGGGACAGATTGCCCCCTGCTCCATTCTTAAAATTTTTCATGGTGATATTGTGGGGATAAGCACCACTTGACATGGGGTTATTTATCCAAGTCATCAGGGAGTTTTGGGAGCAAATAATACCTTCTTTTTGGATGTTTTTGCCAAGAATATAGGAACAGTTAGTACTTAAAAAATCATACATGCTCAGATATTTAAGGAATAAATTACTTATCCCATGTTTATTTTCCAGATGTGGAGGGACAATGAAATGGACTACCATCTTAATTTTCTTTTTCATAATAAGTAAAGACATTTGAGGATAATTAAGAGTTGCACCTCTTTGTGTGGGACTCTGAAATTAAAGCAGTAGCATGGGGACCAGGGGACTTTGTGGAGCTCTTTACTCACATATTAGGGGGATTCTGGAGAATGACAAATGACCCCTTACTATGTGTTTTTGCCTTTCGGTGAAGCAGCATCATTTGAACAAATGATTATTTATTTGAATTTGTGTAAGGATGCTATGTGGCCAATAAATGACTCGTTAGTTTGTCTATAGTCCATGTGCTCAGGAATGATTGATGGATAAAGAATTCTTGATTTGTGGATCTTTGCCCTTTTGTATAATGGCACTTTGAATAAAACTAGCTTCTCCCAGGGGTTTCTTCATAGATGTTTATAACTATAGTTTATTAGTTCTTACTTTGGATTATGTTCTTACTTTGGAATATTTGTCTCAGCATTTAAAGGCAATATTGAAGAAACAATTTTGTATGTAAGATTTTTTTTACATACAGTGTAAAAACACTTCTTTCTAATAGCTAAGGTAGAGCCAGGTTAAAGTCTCCTGCCATTGGCCAAAATTATTTAGTGTTTCTGAACCTCAGTTTCTCATGCATTAAATGAAGAAACCAGTAGTCCCAAACCTAGAGTCGATGAGAGAACTGAAAGATATATGAAGACAAATTCCTGGCATATAGTAAGTGCTCAGTGAGATTTTCCACTTTGTACTAACCCTTCTTTTTATGCAGCTATTTATTGTTTATTCACCATCTTTAGCTTTCTGAGTAGTTAAAATCGTAAAGAATCTGACTGCAATGCGGGAGAACTGGATTCAATCCCTGGGTTGGGAGATCCCCTGGAGAAGGGCATGGCAACTTAAATATTCCTTAAATATCTCCAGTATACTTGCCTGAAGAATTCCATGGAGAGAGGAGCCTAGTGGAGTCAGTCCATGGGGTTGCGAAGAGTCAGACACAACTGAGCAACTAACGCCACACCACCATCTTTAGGGTTTTCACACAAGGCTACTTTTTGGTCCAACCCTGTTATTGAAGGCTTTCAAAATGACTTTTGGTAAGACACTAAGCATCTATGTATTTCTATTTCATTTGTCAAGCTAATATGATGATAGTAAGCAGCCTAAATTCTCCAAGCTAGGCTTCAGCAATACGTGAACCATGAACTTCCAGATGGTCAAGCTGGTTTTAGAAAAGGCAGAGGAGCCACAGATTAAATTTCCAACATCCACTGGATCTTCAAAAAAAACGAGAGTTCCAGAAAAACATCTATTTCTACTTTATTGACTATGCCAAAGCCTTTGACTGTGTGGATCACAAGAAACTGTGGAAAATTCTGAAGGAGATGGGAATACCAGACTACCTGATCTGTCACTTGAGAAATCTGTATGCAGATGAGGAAGCAACAGTTAGAACTGGGAATGGAACAAGAGACTGGTTCAAAATAGGAAAAGGAGTATGTCAAGGCTATATATTGTCACTCTGCTTATTTAGTTTATGTGCAGAGTACATCAGGAGAAATGCAGGGCTGGAAGAAGTGTAAGCTGCAATCAAGATTGCCGGGAGAAATATCAATAACCTCAGATATGCAGATGACACCACCATTATGGCAGAAAGTGAAGAGGAACTAAAAAGCCTCTTGATTAAAATGAAAGAGAGTGGAAAAAGTTGGCTTAAAGCTCAACATTCAGAAAACTAAGGTCATGGCATCCGGCCCCATCACTTCATGGGAAACAGATGGCGAAACTGTCAGACTTTATTTTTGGGGGCTCCAAATTCACTGTAGATGGTGACTGCAGCCATGAAATTAAAAGACACTTGCTGCTTGGAAGGAAGGTTATGTCCAACCTAGATAGCATATTAAAAAGCAGAGACATTACTTTGCCAACAAAGGTCCATCTAACTAAGGCTCTGGTTTTTCCAATAGTCATGTATGGATGTGAGAGTTGGACTATAAAGAAAACTGAGCACTGAAGAATTGATGCTTTTGAACTGTGATGTTAGAGAAAACTCTTGAGAGTCCCTTGGACTGCAAGGAGATCCAACCAGTCCATCCTAAAGGAGATCAGTCCTGGGTGTCCATTGGAAGGACTGATGTTGAAGCTGAAACTCCAATACTTTGGCCACCAGATGTAAAGAGCTGACTCATTTGAAAAGACCCTGATGCTGGAAAAGATTGAACGCAAGATGAGATGGTTGGATGGCATCACTGACTCAATGGACATGAGTTTGGGTAAACTCTGGGAGTTGATGATCAACAGGGAGGCCTGCGTGCTGAGGTTCATGTTGTCTCAAAGAGTCAGACACGACTGAGTGACTGAACTGAACAGAAACAGCCTATATCATAGTTTTGTGAAGGGTCAGATTAGACTCTGTGTCCTTTAGAAGCTTAGTACAATCATAGCAGGGTAGGTGCTTTACCTCATTATCTCAGTTAATCTACCCAGCAGTCCAGCATGTAAAATGTTAATACTTTAATTTCATTAATGGTGAAGATGCATTTTATAGAGGTTAAATAACTTTCCTAAGATCATAGAAATAGTAAATGACAGTATGAAAGTATGAAAATGTTAGTCACTCTGTCATGTCTGACTCTTTTGTGACTCTATGGACTGTAGCCCGCCATGCTCTTCTCTCCATAGAATTCTCCAGGTAAGAATACTGAAGTGGGTTGCCATTTGATTTTCCAAATGGGAAACGTACTACATATAAAAGTTGGCCAGTGGTTAAATATTTTTATGGAAGGAGATGAGAGATAATTACAGACATGAGTAAAATCTTCATTTTCCAACGTATCTGTCTTATATTTTTGACAAGATGTCTACAGTTGTAGGATCAAATTCCTCTCGAAGACTTGCAAAGCTTCCATAATAGTGTCATGTTATGTTAGAGATGAAAAAATTTGAGTCTTATTTCTGCTCATGCTAACAATGAGGCCTCAGCTAAATAATTTCTCTTCTTTGAAATGTCTTTACCTCATTTGCCAAGTGGGTAAAATTCTAGTAGTGTGGTAACATGGGATTACATATATGAATATATTTTCATACATAATAGAGATCCTTAGAAATTATAGGAGGTTTTATAGGAGAATCTCATGTCTTCCATTACATCCTAAGAAATATCCCATTTAGATTTGCTTGTATCCTTTATCTCATAGTTCTGTTCATTCTTCCTGGATTATCCACGCTCTTCCTCTTCACTAATACAAATTCTGTTTATTCTCTATGCCCAGCTAACTGTGCAGTCTTCTGGCAACTCCTTAGGAAATAAACATTCTTCTTTTGTTTCTACCTGTGTCAATGGTGCTTTGTTCTGTTCATCTACACTTAACCCTATTTTCAAGGTGCTTTGTAGTTTATCTTCTGTCTCATATATGACCTTACTAAATACCAATGAAACTGAATTACATCTCATTTAATTTTTTCATATGTTTTGAACATGCATTTTGTTTCATCTACAATAACAGGAGTATGTGATTCTCCAAATAAAATTTCTTTCCTCTACTTGAGAACTGCTATTTAATGCTTATTGCCTTCTTTCAAAGAGCTGTGTTTGTCTCAGTGAAATAAGTCCCCTTTTGCTTTGTTCTCATCAACTTTATTTACATAGTTGGTGATTAATAGAGGTATAATAAGCTTTTGCAGGAAATTTTCTCTATACCATTTATGCTGATGCAGTTACTATTTTGAGTGCCTATTGGAATTTCTTTGGCTATTAACATCAAAGATAATTGCTATCTCACTAGGTATTACTTAGTAGACACCCAAAGAGAAAAAGATTGGAATACATCAGATAAAAAACTACATTTTTCTTTCAATAATGGAAATGAATCTGTAGTCTTTGTATAGTGTCTAATTAATTCATTGTAAGAGTGTGATGAATTGATTCACTTTCTGGTAATTGCTACACAGTTATGAGAAAGAAGATGACTAAAAACAATATCCTCTTCCTGTAGGTATGCTGATATGTTAAAACTTTAAAACCTTTACCCAGAGCCAGGAAACATCACAATGATATACAAATCAAAGCAATTAAATTTGCTTGCAGCAAAGGTTAATGTGGCTAATCTTTAGATTCTGTCCCCAGTTATTAGATAAGAATAGAATGCTTGCAGCACATCCAAGATATTCTTAAAATGACTCCTTGAGATGTTCATATTTCAGCTCTTTGTACTTTCAAGTGGTTCAGTGTCACTATTCTTAGAATTTAACTATGTTCACCTGAACTATGACATTTTCTAAGATCCATCTTCCTTCCTCCACTAAAAACATTAAGATAAAAGTTACATTTCAGTAATTTTTGGTGATTTATGTGATTTTTGTGTCTTGCTTCCTTCCTTAATATGCACAGCATTAAAGCCTCATTCTCTAGACAATTGGCTTTTAGGCCAGGAACTAAACTTAACCTATACACGGTAATATAATCATCACTCATGGTAAAGGTAGAGATACATGGTATCATAAAGACACACATGGGCATTTGACTGAATTAAAAATCACCTGTCAGTTGAAGGAATTCTTCAAGTGTGGAGGAGTGGGCAAATTTTACTCCTTTGTTTTATTGGAGTCTAAAAAACAGAGAAAATAAATTTCCTCTTCCCAGTCTCACCAAATATATGGTAGTTAGCTTTTAAAAATTCCTTTTTCTTCTTTTGACATTTCAGTTCAGAGGACTAACCTTGCCAATTACTGTGTCTAGAGAAACATCATTAATAGCTATTCACTGAGGTTTACAGATTGATTTATTCCTCAATGAAGTTTAGAGTTAATGAGGTAAATGTTAGGGGAAATGCCTTTGTCAATTTTAGTGTTTGGTCTGATTTTGAGCTTGTACTGACTGCTATTTTGGAAACTTTGTGTAGGCTGCTGTGTAGAGGATTTGTTGTTTGCTCTTGGAAAGCTATTTCAAAAGATATGAGAATGAAATATTTAAAATGGTACAAATCATTAAAATATGTTGTACAATACAAAGATTATATAAATGTTTTAATAAATATAATCTCTAATATAGTAAAAGAGCTTCAGATAACTGATTTTCTTTAATAGAATTAGTAAATTCATTCTTCAGATATGTTTTCTGCTATATTTGAAGACACAAGTAACTGTATACAAAAGTATGCTTATGCTAAGAAAATTTCTTAAAAGTAGAGATATGTGATTTCTGATTTGAGATGGAAGACAGTTTCACCTACTCTCTCCCTCCCCCAACCCATTGAAATGACATTTTAAAAACAAAAGTATGGAGGAGAAAGTAATAAAAACAAGGTGAATAGTCTGATTGAGATCAGGAATCAGTGGATGAAGATTGTGTTGAATTCTGGGATATTAGAAAGTTCAGGAAGTCGTTAAGAGATGACCCTGCTCAGAGTAAAACAATGCTCAGAGCACCCACACATGGAGATTCAAGTAGAGAAAACTCTTCCCAGTGCAGTTTTCCAGAGTCAGCAGGTATGGAGAGTGAAAGTGAGAAGAATATAAGTTTTTTGTTGTTTGGTTTGTTTACAGGTTGTTTACCTTTTTTAAAAATTGAAGTATAGTTGTTTTAATTGTTTCAGAGGTACTGTGAAGTTTTTATGATGTGTGTATATATAATATATATAAATTTGATCATTTTCCATTATAGGTTATTACAAGATACTGACTATAGCTCCCTGTGCTATGCAGTAAATCCTTGTTTATCTATTTTAGATATGGTAGTCCTTTTCTGTTAATCCAAAACTCCTAATTTATCTCTCCCTCCATTCCCTTTTCGTAAACATAAGTGTATTTTTTATGTCTGTGAGTCTATTTTTGTATATCAGTTCATTTGTATTTTCTAGATTCCATATGTAAGTGCTGGGAAACATATGATATTTGTCTCTCTCTGACTTACTTCACTTAGTATGGTAATCTCTAGGTCAATCAATGTTGCTGGAAATGGCATTACTTCATTTCTTATGACTATATTCCATTGTATATATGTACCATATCGTTTTATTTAATTCTTTTATTTATACTTCACAGAGATATTGCAAAGATCAAATAAGCTGGATGACATGAAAGCAAATAATTGATATTCTTTATTAATTTATTTAAAATTTGTATTTATTTTTGGCTGCACTGGGTCTTCATTGCTGCATGTGGACTTTCTCTAGTTGCAGTGAGCAGGGGATACTGTTCATTGTGATACGTGGTCTGTTTATTGTGGTGGCCTTTATCCATTCCTCTGTTGATATGGATAGTGAGGTTGCTTCCATGTCCTGGCTGTTACAAATAGTGCTGCTATGAGCACTCATAGCATTTGCTATGAGAATATATCTTTTTGAGTAAGTTTTCTCTGGATACATGCACAGGAGTGAGTTTGTTGGAGCATATGGTGATTCTTTCATTAGTCTTTTAAGGAACCCCCATACTGTTCTCCATAGTTACTGCACCAATTTACATTCCCACCAATAGTGTAGGAGGGTTCCCTTTTCTCCACATCCTCTTTAGCATTTATTACTTGTAGACTTTTTGATGACAGCCACCTGAACAGAGTGAGGTCGTACCTCACTGTAGTTTTGATTTGTATTTCCCTAATAATTAGCGATGTTGAGCATCTTTTCATGTGCCTGTTGGCCATCTGTTTGTCTTCTTAGGAGAAATGTCTATTTAGATATTCTGTCCTTTTTTTCTTTCATTGTTTTTATTTTTATTTTTTTTTTGTAGTTGGAAAAGGGAGAAGCATTTTAATGGATTTTTCAAATACTTGTGAATTTTGTTTTTACACATTAGTCAAACTCAACTGATGATAGTTTCTTCAAGATTAGTCTCAGTGTGGAATTTGAAATCATATCCATGTGCTTTTCATACTCTTACATCAGAGATCCACCATCAATGGATCTCTCACCCATGAATGATTCTTTAATGTCATACATTGTATGTTCTGTATGACTCACGCTTATGGTGCATGGCTTTGTAACATCATTCATATAACATTATGCATTGATAACCTAGGAAAAATGGCCCAATGAGTTAAGAACATCTTTTTAAAATAACATAACCACACTTATTTAAGAATGTGCTCCAATATCAAAAGGCAAAGTTCAACAATGCAAAACCAAACTTACTTTCACACCAACCTAGTACTTTGACATGTGGTAATGCATGTGTTTCAGTGCTACTCTCTCAATTCTCTCCTTCCCACACTGTGTCTGTAAGTCTGTTCTCTAGATCTGTGTCCCCATTGCTGCCTTGCAGATGGGTTCATCAGTACCATCTTTATAGATTCCCTATATATGCATAAACATATGGTATTTGTCTTTCTCTTTCTGACCTACTTCATCCTGTATAATAGGCTCTAGGTCCATCCACCTCATTAGAACTGACTCAAATGCATTTGTTCTTATGGCTGAGTAATATTTCATTGTGTATAGTTACTACAACTTCTTTATCTACTTATCTGCTGATGGACATCTAGGTTGCTCCCATGTTCTAGATATTGTAAACAGTGCTGCAGTGAACATTGGGATACATATGTAAGCACATCTTCTAATTGT
>ML664060.1:1147866-1196309 GCA_007570785.1 Antilocapra americana | reverse complement strand
CCCCGAGCATCAATCCTGGGCTGGCGATTGATTACACATATGATAATAACATGTTTCAATGCCATTCTCCCATATCATCCCACCCTTGCCCTCATCCACAGAGTCCACGAGTCGGTTCTGTACATCTGCGTTCCTGTTGCTGTCTCGCATGCTGGGTTCTCATTACCATCTTTCTAAATTCCATATATATGCGTTAGTATACTGTATTGTTGTTTTTCCTTCTGGCTTACTTCACTCTGGATAATGGGCTCCAGTTCCGTCCACCTGAGTAGAACTGATTCAAATGAATTTTTTGTAATGCTGAGTAATATTCCATTGTGTATATGTACCACAGCTTTCTTATCCATTGGTCAGTTGATGGGCATCTAGGTTGCTTTCATGTCCTGGCTATTGTAAACAATGCAGCGATGAACATTGGGGTACATGTGGCTCTTTCAATTCTGGTTTCCTCGGTGTATATGCCCAGCAGTGGGATTGCTGGGTCATATGGCAGGACTATTTGCAGTTTTTGAAGGAACCTCCACACTGTTTTCCATAGTGGCTGTACTAGTTTGCATTACCACCAACAGTGTAAGAGGGTTCCCTTTACTCCACATCCTCTCCAGCATTTATTGCTTGTAGATTTTTGGATGGCAGCCATTCTGACTGGTTTAAAGTGATACCTCATTGTGATTTTGATTTGCATTTCTCTGATAAGCAGTGATGTTGAGCATCTTTTCATGTGTCTGTTAGCCATTTTTATGTCTTCTTTGGAGAAATGTCTGTTAAGTTCTTTGGCCCACTTTTTGATTGGGTTGTTTATTTTTCTAGCATGGAGCTGCAGGAGTTGCTTGTATATTTTTGAGATTAATTGTTTGTCTGTTGTTTCATTGGCTATTATTTTCTCCCATTCTGAAGGCTGTCTTTTCACCTTGCTTATATTTTCCTTTGTTGTGCAAAAGCTTTTAATTTTAATTAGGTCCCATTTGTTTATTCGTGTTTTTATTTCCAATATTCTGGGAGGTGGGTCATGGAGTATCCCGCTTTGGGTTATGTCAGAGAGTGTTTTGCCTATGTTATCCTCTAGGAGTTTTATAGTTCCTGGTCTTATGATTAGATCTTTGATCCATTTTGAGTTTATTTTTGTGTATGTTATTAGAAAGTGTTCTAGTTTCATTCTTTTACAAGTGGCTGTCGAGTTTTCCCAGCACCACTTGTTAAAGAGATTGTCTGTCCTACATTGTATATTCATGCCTCCTTTGTCAAAGATAAGGTGTCCATAGATGTGAGGATTTATCTCTGGGCTTTCTATTTTGTTCCATTGATCTATATATCTGTCTTTGTGCCAGTACCATACTGTCTTGATGACTGTGGATTTGTAGTATAGCCTAAAGTTAGGTAGGTTGATTCCACCAGTTCCATTCTTCTTTCTCAAGATTGCTTTGGCTATACGAGGTTTTTTGTATTTCCATACAAATTGAGAAATTATTTGTTCTAATTCTTTGAAAAAGACCTCTGGTAGCTTGATAGGAATTGCATTGAATCTATAGATTGCTCTGGGTAGTATACTCATTTTCACTATATTGATTCTTCCAATCCAAGAACACGGTATATTTCTCCATCTATTTGTTTTCTCTTTGATTTCTTTCATCAGTGTTTTATAGTTTTCTATATATAAGTCTTTTGTTTCTTTCGGTAGAAATACTCCTAAGTATTTTATTCTTTTTGTTTCGATGGTGAATGGAATTGTTTCCTTAATTTCTCTTTCTGATTTCTCACTGTTAGTGTATAGGAATGCCAGGGATTTCTGTGTGTTGATTTTGTATCTTGAAAGTCTACTATATTCACTGATTAGCTCTAGTAATTTTCTCGTAGAGTCTTTAGGGTTTTCTATGTAGAGGATCATGTCATCTGCAAACAGAGAGAGTTTTACTTCTTCTTTTCCAATCTGGATCCCTTTAATTTCTCTATCTGCTCTGATTGCTGTGGCCAAGATTTCCAAAACTATGTTGAAAAGTAGTGGTAAGAGTGGGCACCCTTGTCTTGTTCCTGACTTCAGGGGAAATGCTTTCAGTTTTTCACCATTGAGGATAATGTTTGCCGTGGGTTTGTCATACATAGCTTTTATTATGTTGAGGTATGTTCCTTCTATTCCTGCTTTTTGGTGGGTTTTTCTCATAAATTGATATTGAATTTTGTTAAAGGCTTTCTCTGCATCTAGTGAGATAATCATGTGGTTTTCATTTTTCAGTTTGTTAATGTGGTGTATTCTATTGATTGATTTGCGAATATTGAAGAATCCTTGCATCCCTGGGATAAAGCCTACTTGGTCATGATGTATGATCTTTTTAATGCGTTGTTGGATTCTATTTGCTAGAATTTTGTTAAGGATTTTTGCATCTATGTTCATCAGTGATATTGGCCTGTAGTTTTCTTTTTTTGTGGCATCATTGTCGGGTTTTGGAATTAGGGTGATGGTGGCCTCATAGAATGAGTTTGGAAGTTTATTTTTCTCTGCAAATAAAACACACAGAAATTCTGCTCTTGGAAACACCTCCTGAAGTTGCAAGGGGCAAATATTTCTCAAAGTTTAAAATGTGCTTCTAGTTCTTACAGTGACAGTTCCTAAATAAAATTATTGCTAACTGGTCTCATGTGATAATACTTACAAAGCTAGGGGGCAAATACATAGATCCCCCTTTCAATACTGAAGTTGCCTTTGACATATGTCCTTTTGTAAAATATGCCTTTTCCATGATGGTCACCAATTCATTGCTGAAAGTACAGAGAAAAGAGATAAATTGAACTATGTGTGAGAGAAGCATGCTCTTTGGGAAAGTAGCTAGTAGACTAGAGACTTCCATTACCCAACAATTGGGCCCTACTTATTCACAAGGTAGAGATAAATGCTTTGGGCCAGACATGGGTTCAGTTCAGTTCAGTTGCTCAGTCGTGTCCCACTCTTTGTGACCCCATGAACCGCAGCATGCCAGGCCTCCCTGTCTATCACCAACTCCCGGAGTCTACCCAGACCCATATCCATTGAGTTGGTGATGCCATCCAGGCATTTCATCTTCTGTTGTCCTCTTCTTCTCTTGCCCTCAATCTTTCCCGGCATCAGGGTCTTTTCAAATGAGTCAGCTCTTTGCATCAAGTGGCCAAAGTATTGGAGTTTCAGCCTCAACATCAGTCCTTCCAATGAACACCCAGGACTGATCTTTAGGATGGACTGGTTGGATCTCCTTGAAGTCCAAGGGACTCTCGAGAGTCTTGTCTAACACCACAGTTCAAAAGCATCAATTCTTCTCTACTCAGCTTTCTTTATAGTCCAACTCTCACATCCATACATGACTCCTGGAAAAAACCACACCCTTGACTAGGCAGACCTTTGTTGGCAAAGTAATGTCTCTGCTTTTTAATATGCTGTCTAGGTTGGTCATAAATTTCCTTCTAAGGAGCAAGCGTATTTTAATTTCATGGCTGCAATCACCATCTGCAGTGATTTTGGAGCTCAGTAAAATAAAGTTATCCACTGTTTCTACTGTTTCCCATCTATCTGCAATGAAATGATAGGACTAGATGTTATGATCTTAGTTTTCTGAATGTTGAGTTTTAAGCCAACTTTTTCACTCTCCTCTTTCACTTTCATCTAGAGGCTCTTTAGTTCTTCACTTTCTGCCATAAAAGTGATGTCATCTGCATATCTGAGGTTATTGATATTTCTCCCAGCAATCTTGATCCCAGCTTGTGCTTGTTCCAGCCCTGTGTTTCTCATGATGTACTCTGCATATAAGTTAAATCAGTAGAGTGACATTATACAGCCTTGATGTACTCCTTTTCCTATTTGGAACCAGTCTGTTCCATGTCCAGTTCTAACTATTGCTTTCTGACCTTCATACAGGTTTCTCAAGAGGCAGAGCAGGTGGTTTGGTATCCCATCTCTTTCAGAATTTTCCAGCGTTTATTGTCATCCATATAGTCAAAGGCTTTGGCATAGTCAATAAAGCAGAAATAGATGTTTTTATGGTACTCTATTGCTTTTTTGATGACCCAGCTGTTGTTGGCAATTTGATCTCTGCTTCTTCTGCCTTTTCTAAAACCAGCTTGAACATCTGGTAGTTCACTGTTCCCATATTGCTGAAGCCTGGCTTGGAGAATTTTAAGCATTACTTTACTAGCATGTGAGATGAGTGCAATTGTGCTAAGTATAAATATATTTATATGTAAAGTCAAGTCTAGTGCATGATAGACATTCAATATGGGAGCAATCGCTCAGTGGTAGGAAGGAGGGATGGAGAATGAAATGGCAACTCACTCTTGTATTCTTGCCTGGGAAATCCCATGGATCGAGGAGCCTGGCAGTCTACAGTTCATGGGGCTGCAAAGAGTCAGACCTGACTGAGCATATGCACAGAGAGAGGAAGGAGGGAAAGAGTAATGAGGCAGATATAAAACTTCTATTTTAGTATTTTGTTTCAGCAGGTAATGAAAGATTCTGCAGTCAAATATTTTTTTAATAATCCTCACTATTCCAAAAGAGAAAACATTTGCATTGTGCAGAAATTGTGCTCCATTCCTGAGAGAAAGTTTTTTGGACATCCCCAATGACCCGATGAGGTAGTTATTTTTATCATACTTACGGTACATGAAGAAATTGACACACAGAGAGTTTGAGTTATTTGTTTAGAGTCACTCAGCTAGTACGTTATGGAATATTCAGATTTCTTTTTTACTTCTAGTCCTGATCTCTGGTCTTCCAAACCTGTGCTTCCCAGTGGGACAGGAGTAAAGTGCAGGCTACCTTTTGTATTTGAGAAGACCACACATTCTTGGGTTGAGAGGAAGCAAAGCATCGCTTCCAAGTTTGCAAGGAAGGTACGACTAGTTTGTAGAGACCTGGCAATTTCTGTCTATAGAGGACCAAGTCTCTACTTACAACACAGTATTTTTTTAAGAGAAGTTTAGGGATAAATAAATAAAGTGGGAGTGTACCCAGGAATTGAGTTTGCTGGATTTTGGGTCTACATTAAGTACTGCTTGAAATTTAAGCTCTTTCCACTGGGAAGATTATGTGACTACAACCACAATCAAGATAGAGAATGATGGTGATAATGATAGAGATGTTAATCAATAAGTAATGCACAATGCTCTTTTGTTTGTAAAGCATTTTATGTCCTTTCATTTGATCCTCTCTATAAACCTTGGAAGTAGGTACTAACATCAACCCCCAATTTCCATTTTATAGATGAGATCACTGGTAGTTCATTGATGATCAAATACAAATTTAGACTTGATAGTCTAAAAAATAGTAATAAGACAAACCTAACTTAAAGAGTAGATAGATGTGACTCAGGACGTAGGCAGTGAAGAGAATTGCCAAAAGCATAATAAAAATAATAGCTGTGAGAGTTCCAGCAAGCCGTACATAATTATGATCTTTTCAACAGAGGCCAAAGCTACCAGTCATGCTTAATTTTTTCCCTTTAGGGGTAGGCTGTGAAGATATAATAGGCATCAAGGTGATAAGCCTGACATAGTCTTTTTAGAGCTCAATTGACTAAGGGAAAACTGAAGATTCAAAATTATAGAAAATGAAAACAGGTATGAAACAGGAATGTTGAAGAAAAGGTAGCCCAGTTGGAAAAACTGCTCTGACCTCCTGGGCACGTATTCATTGTGATCCTAAGAACGATGTGGGACAGAATATATCAAGTTCCAAAGACTAAGACAAACACCATGGTGAGGAACTGTGGAGGACTGAAGGGTACACTCTAAGAACAGTAGCCCACAGCAGCAGGGCCCAAGGGATATCTGCTTTATATAGTGGAGACCATATCAGACAAAGCAGCCTCCCTCTGGTCATGTCACCATTATAGAAGTCAGGGATGGGAATCTACTGAGAGGCTCCTTTGACTGCTATAGGATTTCTTGGACCTCTTTGTTTCCATTTCTTTACCTCCTCAATAACTTTCCTTTTTATTGACTCACTCCTTCAGTGTGGATGCCTCTAAAATTTCTCCCAATGCTTTCCTTTTCTCTAGCCCTCTACACAGTTACCCTTGAAATCAAATTTAAAGTCGATTTATATATATCCTCAAAATCTCTAGTTCCAACATCCAAGCCCATATTTTATTTTATTTTTTTACTGCCTGTGTATTTTTGATATTAAAATGTTGAAATTGGAACCCATCTTCTGAAGAAAAGAATTATCTTGTATTTATCCCCCTAACTTGCCACCTACCGCATTCAATTCTGTTGCTTCTCCCTCTGAAAAACATCTTTTTGAACCATCTTCTCCTCCCCATTTTCACCAATAATGCTCTGTTTCATTCTATTTCCATTATTATTTTGAGAATAACAATAATCTATGTGTCCATTCTGAATCCAGACTTCAAGCTGTCCAGTAATCCTGTCTACTGGTACTCACTTCATCAGATTTAAACTGTCTTTCTCATATTGTTTCAAATAATGATAATTCTGAGGAATATCAATCAGGAGTATGCTTTTCTTGAGAAGGGAGTTATCAAATGTTGGAAATGCTGAGCTAAACAAATTAAAATATGGTTGTTACAGGACTTTTCAGTGTCTCTAACTTGTTAATTTATTTTATTAATCTTCAATATAACATTTAATCCCATCATAGCAAGGATTTACTTGCTTTTTTCATTTATGCATTTCCAGAATACTCTCGTGTTGCTCATCAAATAATAGATGGCTCAGTATAATTTGAGAGAATAAAAGAATGAAAGATGGGTCTATCATAAACACCATTTTCCACTTTAATGTAAATATAAAAACATTTTAATCAAGTAACATCTCAGGGGAACAGTATCTATGAAATATTTTCCCTGAAACATGGCTCTAAAGCAGAGTTTCTCAACATTGGAACTAATGAAATTTGGCCTGATGATTCTTTGTTGCGAGGGGAGCTATCCTGTGCATTGCTGGATATTCAACAGCCTGTTGCTTTCTACCTACTAGATCCCAGGAACACTACCACCCCCATGGCTGACAACCAAAAATCTCTCCAGACATTACCAAATGTCCTTGGAGTGAGGGGAGGCAAACTTATCCCTGTTTAAAGAACCAATGATCTAAAGTGTGGTCTGACTTTATTATTCTCCAGCTCAGGAATTTTCAGAACCTCCTCACTGCCCATGTAATTAAGTCCAAATTCCTTAAGCTGATATCCAAGTTCCCCCTTTATCCTGAATCTTATAGGCAATTGTGCATGCATACTTAAACACATGTGCTTGTAGGAACCAGGTTATCAGGAAGGTAGCATGTGGTGGGAAAGTGGGTAGTTCATTTAATGTAATTCTGATATTAGCTCAGAAGGACAGACAGAGGTCATCACTTTATCCCTCAACTCCAGCTAGCCAATTATTTATTTGAACACTTTGCTTTTTTTTAAAATATACTATGGCTACTCAAGGGGTTGCCCTTGATATTCTTTCACAGTTCTGATTTCATCTGAGTATAAACATTTGATGAACACTGCATGGTGTATCCTGGGTCCTCTATATCTCATTAGAGGTCCCCTATATCTCATTAGAGGTCCCCCTCCCTAACTTTATATATGGCCCAGACATATACTTGCTTAGTCAGTATGGAAAAAATGGGAGTGTCTACCATGCCCTTAACATTTTTCACGTTGCTGTGGTTACTGAAACTGTTACTGAAACTAATGCCCTACCATCAAGGTGTTCACACACTAGAGATTAATGAACTGAGATAACTGCTCTATTAGAAGTAAACAACAAGAGGTAGAGGCTTTCAAGAGAAGAATTAACTGTGTTTCAAGTCTGTAGACTGTAGCATAGAGGAGATAGCAATATGCTGAGTCAAGGAAAATGAGTAGGTATTGATCCGACACTCAGAGTAACCAGTCAACATGGGCCTTTCAAAGAGCATATCCACAGATACATTTCAAACAGTTGTTGTTCTTCAGTGCTGGCTGTGTTTGGCCCTTGGAGCCAAACTAGTGTTTCTTCCCTACAGTGAGAAAAGAGATTCAATGCAGCAAAGGCATATTGCCCTTACTTCTCACTGAGCTGTATGTGGACCTTACCTTTCTGTTGGAACATCCACGTATGTTGCTAGAACATGGCCAGAGAGGACACTTTGGGAGCAGTGAGGTGGGGGTGGCCGTGGCAGTGATCAGGTGTTTTTCTCACCAATGTGTCTCCTGGTCGTGATAAACTTTTTCTTCTTGTCATTCTAGATGAGGTTTTCAGCTCAGGGATAGCTGAAGCAACTTCAGAGACTTAAACAAAAGAAAATGTTCAATGTGCCACAGCTGTTTTTAAAGTTTAAAAAAAATACAAAGAAAAGTTTTCTCTAGCCTAACATTGGGGGAAAGCGTGTTAGCAGATGTTTCCACATTGGAAGCAATTTTCAGATGTTCCTTAAATATCCTGCGAATGGTGCCTGCAAATGCATATTTTATCTGAATGAACTGTTCACTGAAGTATTGGAAGCTGTATAGACAAAGTAAATACAGAGAATTAATCAAGTAGCCCTTACTATGTTGTTTTAATATTTTTTTTTTAAATTCCTCCAAAATGCTTAAAAGGCAAATGGACTTGAATTTGCTAAAATCTTGCTCAGTTTCATTATGCCCAGATAGGAATTGGGCAAATTTGCTTGGAGTACATCTTGGCCTAAAGCAAATGAAACTCTGGGTCTAGAGAAATGGGGTTTTGGTTATCTGTTGCATTTATTCATTAATCTATCTATTAATTATTTTATGGCAGGTTTTCTCCATTGAGTATCTGCTACAGAAAGTTGTTTGTTGGCTGTAGATGGCATGGAGATTTCATCTTTGGTGAAGATTCATAATTATTGATAATGGCTCCTGGGGATTCTATATAAATAATGAAAGTCAAAGTTTGATTAGTTATGAATCTGTTAGGGGAACAGATTCAGGAACGGTTTTCTGTAGGCCAGAGTACTGTCATGTCAACTGTTAAACTAGTATTTAGACTCGAGGCTAGTCTAGGGCTTTTGTCCATTTCCAACATGATAGAAATTGTTAACATATTTGTCTGGATTTATCATTTAAATTTATAGAAAGAATTATAATTTACATACATATTTAAATACAATGATCTTCCATAATTCCATAATGGTAAATGTGTACATTCCTTACTAATACTTGTCTATGTCAGTGTTTAACACGGGTGCATATGTGTCATGCTCTGTTGAATTTTCATTTGAATTTATATCACAAACATTTCATTTTTGCCAAATAATTACCCAAACATAGTTTAAATGACTAATATTCCACTCTCTGATTATCTTATTATATAGGCCTTAAAAAATTAAAGACTTAAGATGGATTTACTGAGAATTCTAACCAATGCATGTAAATCAGCTGGTTTCTCAAAATGGTATTTCATTAAAGTATCTGAAAGGAGCATTTTACATGATTTAGATGACTTAACAAGTACATGTATGTTATATACGTATATATATATATATCAAGTACACATGTGTATGGGGGCTTCCCAGGTGGTGCTAGTGGTATAAAACCCGTCTTCCAGGGCAGGAGACATAAGAGACACAGGTTTGATCCCTGGGTAAGTAAGATCCCCAGGAGGAGGGAATGGTAACCCACTCCAGTATTTTTGCCTGGGAAATCCCATGGACAAAGGAGCCTGGTGGGCTACAGTTCATGGGGTTGCAAAGAGTAAGACAACCGAAGTGACTTATCATGCATGTACACATGTGTATATATATACAAACACATATGTTTATAATTCTAAGTATCATCATCAGGAGAAATCACATTTCAAAGTTATTAAAAAACCTTTCTCTCTAAATCAAATATAAGCTTTACATTTATAGGTGTTCTGTTTGTTTTCAGTTCTAATCCATCCTTTGGCAACTATCAAATTTACCTAAACAGGCTTACAGAGCCCCAAGGCTTAAAATATGTCTGGATAATTCCTTATTCGAAACACAACCTGGCAGTCCCAGCCTTCCACAATCCAGCATGAAGTGCACTGCTTCATGCTGAACTCCTACCTGGCTCCCACTGCTTCCCTCCAGGAATTATCCACTCTGGATAACAAGCCTATTCCCTGTATCTCATTGTCCTCTCATCTTCATTGTCTTTACTTATGCTACTTTTTATGCCTTGACTTCTTCCCTGTTTGGCTTAGCCTCCTGGAAATGCTAGTTAAGCTTGATAGCTGCTTCTCTAGGGTGGTTTTCCTGATGAACCTAACCTTTTGAAACTATTCTCTTGTTTGCCTCACTGGAAACTTCATTTCTATTACTTTTCCTTATGTATTTATTTTACTAGATCTCAACATTCCCAAAGGCAAAAAACCATGAAAACAAAAATCCTCAAATGGATAAACTGTGGAATACCTTGCACCGATCCATGCTGTCAATGACTTGTTATCAGTGAACCCCAAACTTCTACATAGGGTCAACAATTCTTTTGATTAAAAACTGATGTACATTTTCTTCAGCCATTACCTGTATGTCCCAAGCTTGGTGGATTATCACTCCCTCAACTTCTTATGGATGATAATACTCCTGATGGATGGTAATACTCCTGCACAGAGGCACTACAGTGGCCTCCGCATTGGCTGTTTTGTTAACACTCTCTGGGGAGGGTTAGTTAGTCTTTCATAACCAGAAGCTGAAGAAAGCAAAATCTGTTTTCTTCCTTGCTTTGGAATGAGAGATTTTTTTTCAATAAGATGGCAGCATATTCAGGCAGTTGAGCAGCTGTTAGGGTGGCAATGGGTTAACATCACCCACAGAAGCTTATCACCGTCCACTGGGTAACAACAGTGATGATGCCAAACGCAGATAAAATGTAGTGAAATTAATAGAACTAAAAAGAGCTGCTGGGACTTCCCTGGTGGTCCAGGGGTTAAGACGCCAAGCTTCCAGTGCAGGGAGTGTGGGTTTGATCCCTGATTGGGGAACTTGAACTAAGATCCCATATGCTATGCAGTATGGCCAAAAAAAAAAGTGCTGCCAACAACTTTGAATTTAATCATTAGTTTTAGACCTGATATTACTTCAGTGGAATTTTTCTCAACCTCTAAATTCCTTTCTTTTTTTTTTTTTACCACCAAAAACAAATTTATTTGGAAATAGCTAGAAGAATTACAATTTGTGATATGAAAACTATTGTAAACCATAGGCAAATCTGGAGAACAAAGAAAGGGAGCTGGCTTTTATAGGGAAAAGAAGGGAGTTGGGAGGGGCTGTAATCAGCAGAGTCCCCTGAAGGAAGCTGGAGGCTTCTCACTGGTTGAGCTGCTGCAGGCTCAGGTTGGAGGGCAGTCAGGGGGGAGAGATGTTTCCTTATTCCTGCTGGCTGGTAAGGTGTCAACTTCTATATTTCTTATCTGTAGAATCTTCTAGGTCAATTTCCTCTTCTGCTTATTTACCCTGAGCCACAGTTAGCCACAGCTTTGCTCTCACTCTAGGAATGGGGCTATTGGATGCTAGTGTGGAGTGTAACTACAGCTGAGGTTGACTGTCTGAGATAGGAAAATATGGAGGAATTGCTTGAATACTTTTCAGAAAAGCGTGGCTTTTGGATATCACACTTGTATGCTGTAAAATCTACCTTTAACATCTTTTGCATTTCATTGAAAGAACTAATTTGTTCCCAGATCTTTCTGCTTGCTCTTCTGAACCAACATTCCTGGTAGAGCAGGACAAGAAGGCTCTCAAACAGTAACTTGTAAAGATGGAGGGAACTTCTCGTTTTAGTGAGCGTTCCTTTTTCCTTATATTTGAAAGTTCAGTGTTTCATTGAAAAACTCTTAACTGTGTCAAATCTTAGAGCATTTTCTCTATAAATCATTGTGGCCAGGAGCAATGGAGGGTGCACTCAAAAATAGAAGGCCAGTTGTAGCTCCAGGTCATAGTTTATTGACCAGTAAAGTGAAGGGGTTGAAATATATCTCTCAGGTTCTATCCTTCTCTATGACCATTCTAATGGGATATTTGAGTATGGACAAGCTTTCACTATGAATTATAATAAAAGAAGGAATCTTGGTATATTCTGTATACTATTCTTAAGTATATATAAAATATTACATTAGCATTTTTACTTTATAACTTTCCATGGTGGTATTCTGGTATTAATCACCAAAGCCATGATGTGTCAGTCTTCATAGTTCCTGGGGACTTCCCAGGATGGTAAAGGATATGTCTGCCCATGCAGGAGCCACAGGAGATGTGGGTTTGATCCTTGGGTTGAGAAGATCCCCTGGAGAATGAGAGGATGGCAACCCACTCTAGTATTCTTGCCTGGAGAATCCCATGGACAGATTTCCTGGCAGACTATAGTCCATGGGTTGGCAAAGAGACACAACTGAGCACACACACACATACATAATGAGAATGGTTTTAGTTATGAGTTGTATTCTGAGGAAAGAGGTAGGAAAATGGATGATTTTCTTATAAAGCCAGATGGCCAAGAGAGTTAAAGCATCTGGTGTCCTTATTACAAATCAGAGACCTCAAGTTAGATACATCCACATATAAGTTCCTCAATTCATATGCTATCTAATTATATAATTATTGTATTGCTTTGTGTTATGGTGTTTTATTAATTAGAATATGAACAGAAAATCATCCAAACTAAAAGCACTAAAAGCATTTTGCATAGTGATCCCAAATATTTATACTGAATAGCAGCAATGAATATATGAATTTTCATACAGTTCCCAGGGATGGATTTATAATTATTTCTGACCGTAGCATGTAGGAAGTTATTTTGGTTATTGGGAAAACAAAAAATAAATCTTGGCAATGAGATGAGCAAATCACAGTTTGGAAAATGGTGCACTATAAATTATAACTAAGCATTTCAGTGGTTTTCTTTAGTGTTTATAATTTTTGCATTAGGTGGCTAAAAGTAAACTTTGGCTAATGTCTATCTTTTCATTAGTTGTTAGTGGGATCAACTGACAGTATGCTGAATGCCTCATATATTACGTCATGTTGGCCCAGAATCAAAATTGTCTTACTACTTCTGTGTAGTAGATAATACAGATTTAAAAAAATATTCACACACATATTAAAGTCAGGACCTCCCTGGTGATCCAGTGGTTAAGACTTCATGCTTCCACTGCAGGGGGCATGAGTTCAATCCCTGGTTGGGGAACTAAGATCCCACATGCCACACAGTGCAGCCAAAAAATTAAAAAAAGGCTTGTTTCCTGTAGCAGTCATTAACCTCATTCTCAAATAACATTTGCATGGGGTGTGTGTGTGTGTGTGTGTGTTTTGCAGGGATAGTCATCATGCTTCGAACGAGGGTTACAAACCCAGTTTCTGAAAGATTCCAAATACAGTACTTCTTAGTCTTTTCTTCATACTGTCAAATGGTAAAGCCGAGCATGATAGAAGCATGATAACAAGGCGGGGATGTATTTGTGAAGTAGTCTTAGTTTTCCCCATGAGAACAATGAGACGAAAGTGGTTCAGCTGTACCTGAGGTCCTGCAGCTAGTAGATGGCAAAACCAGCACCTTAGCTCTGATTTGACTACTTCAGTTACAATGGCCCGTGTCTCCATAGAACTCATATTTTGACAGATTTTAGTAGATCAACAAAACATCCTGTTTGCCTGATTTACTGTTCAATTAATTTACCAGTTTGGAATTTGTATTGATCTAGCCTACTTTCATGAATTCAGAGTAAAAGCCACATTCAGCTCTAGCCTTATCCAAACTGGTTGTCTTATACTAGTCAAAAGTCCCAAACTCCCATTTTAGCCTTCTGCTAAATTTTGATTGTGGGGCCTGACCTAAGTAATTCACTGTTCTCTGCCGGTTTGGAATGAATGATTCAAGGATAGATAACCCCAAAATGATGACTGGATAAAATATGTTTTGCCTTCATTGCTTTGTTTTGTATTGGTTCCTAACGGACTGTTGGACTCTATAAACTACCTGGAAACATTTTTAATTACTAAAATAGAAACTGAAGAGATGTTTTTGTTCCTTGAAGCTCTTGCAGAGTTCACATCCATGTCAGTTCTTATGTCATATTTATGAATCAAGGGCTCTAAGTATATACATTTCTAAATAATAGACAATATTTCCTTTAAGAATCTACATGCAAAATGTAGATGATTCATTAACTCATTCATTCAGTTAAGGAATAAAAATAGGCTCAGGGCCTACTTTGATGGTCAAGATTCTCATTCTTTCTGACCAAATACTTATTATTAAAGAATGTCATGAGATGGGAAATTAATCAGTCCATGCTATATACTGTATTGTTTGTCTGGAAGCTATGGCTTTATTGCTCTAATACTATAAGGAAGACATGGTCCTCATAATTCATGAAGGAATCTCTGAAGTGAACTAATGAGGCATAGTTTCTCATATACAAACCCAACAGGCAATTTTCGGTTTTGATATGACTAATAGCATATCACCTACTTGAATTTTAAGAGATGGCTTTGTGCATGCTCGCATGCATGTATGTCTGGCCAACAATAAATAAAAATAAAAGTGGGGTTGTCTGACTGGCTGATTATCTTGGACACTTCTGGTTGTCCGGATTTTCATTCTTGGCAAACAAAGTGAAGAAACATATATTTTACATGCTTTTGAGCTTCGAGTTTAGCCAGCTATGGATTTGGGAAAGTCGTCTGGGCTAGAAATGAAGATTACTTTCCTCTTCTCCCTTTTTCTCTTGAATCATTTAAACCACCTGCTCCATCTCATGCATTTCATAGTGTTCAGTATTGACTCCCCCAACTTTTGTTTTTGGAGGAGTCAGTAAATTATGAGTCTTTTCTTCAGACGGATGAAGCATAGTACAGTGGCAAGTGTTTGGAACGGAAAGTCAGACAAAATTCTAGTTGGTTTACTAACTCAACTAGCACACTCTAGCTCTTTTAATTTTGCTGACTGTCATTTTACTCAACTATAATATGTGGAGGTTGAATAATAAGATAAAATTTGGCAAGTTGTTTAACCTTTTTTTCATCAGTGTCCTCATCTATAAAGTAAAACTAATATATAACCAACTACAAGGGTTGTTGTGAAGAGTAGACAGTATATTGTCACTGATTATATGAAGTCCAAAATACTTTCCTTATAGTCCTACAAACTCATGGGACCTTTCTTGGTCAACTGTGGCTTTGATATTATATTCCCACTGATTTAATTCAAGCTTCGGATTGTGTCACTGTCCTATATGTGTTGTCTCTATTCTGTGACAAATCTCATCCTAGATGGTGGGATTCAGTCCTTCCTATAACTTCTTCAAAATGAACCAAAAAAGCACATACACATATGCCAATTATGTGTGTGTAGCAGGCTTTACCAAATGTTGCAGGAGGTTCAGGTCAAGTTATCCATGCTCATAAAAATGACCATTTCTGCAACTTGTTCTGTCTTCTCTCTTTATATTCTTGTATATTCTTTGGATTCATATGTACTTTTTACTCTAGAACACAGCACAAGGATTTTTTTTTACATTCTCACATCTGCACTCTACTGGCCCACGATTGTATATCCCATTAATAACCTTCAATAGAAGAGTCTTCATTTTAAGAGGAGCTGCCTCCTTAAAAGTAACTGTAGCTTGTCTACTCCATTGTGCATGCCCGTGTCCCTCCCTCAAATGTTGTGTCCTAGCAAAGAACAGAACTTTTATTGCATAGTTCTTTAAGTATGTGTACTTAGCAGCATGCCTGGCACACAGCTCATCAACAAGTTTTCTTCTTTGAATAGGTGGTATATGCTCAGAAGGTTTATAGATCCATGCACTGTGTGTTTATTTACAGTATTAGAAAACATTTATAGTAGTTAGTATTTACCAGGCAATGGTCCAAACATTCCACATGAATCACTACATTTGATTTTCATGATAAACCCACAGAGGTGGTCCTGTTATCAGCTGCATTTTATAGACAAGGCAACTGAGGCAGTCAGATAACTTGGGTTAAACTGCTCAGTATATACAGCTTGGATTTGAATCCAGGCTATTGTGTTTTGGAGTCCATACTCTTAAGAACTAGATTAAGGTTTCTTTAATGCCATAGTCATAAGCATGTTCACTAGTCAACAAAATGACATATTTCTAATTTTATGAGTTTAGTATGTAGATGACACCATTCTTGTGACAGAAAGTGAAGAACTAAAGAGCCTCTTGATGAAAGTGAAAGGAGAGAGTGAAAAAGTTGGCTTAAAGCTCAACATTCAGAAAAATAAGTTCATGGCATCTGGTCCCATCACTTCATGGCAAATAGGTGGGGAAACAGTGGCTGACTTTATTTTTATGGGCTTCAAAACCACTGCAGATGGTGATTACAGCCATAAAATTAAAAGACACTTAGTCATTGGAAGGAAGGTTATGACCAACCTAGACAGCATATTGAAAAGCAGAGACATTACTTTGCCAACAAACGTCCGACTAGTCAAGGCTATGGTTCTTCCAGTGGTCATGTATGGATGTGAGAGTTGGACTGTGAAGAAAGCTGAGGGCAGAAGAATTGATGCTTTTGAACTGTGGTTGAAAAAGACTCTTGAGAGTCCCTTGGACTGCATGGAGATCCAACCAGTCCATCCTAAAGGAGATCAGTCCCGGATCTTCATTGGAAGGACTGATGTTGAAGCTGAAGCTCCAATACTTTGGCCACCTGATGGGAAGAGCTGACTCATTGGAAAAGACCCTGATGCTGGGAAAGGTTGAGGGCAGGAGGAGAAGGGGATGACAGAGGATGAGATGGTTGAATGGCATCATCAACTCAATGGACATCGGTTTGGGTGAACTCCAGGAGTTGGTGATGGACACGGAGGCCTGGCGTGCTGTGGTTCATGGGGTCACAAAGAGTCAGACATGATTGAGTGACTGAATTGACTATGTCCAGGATCTTTCATTCTGATTAAAAGGGACTTTAAACATATTGCATCCAAACATAAATGTTTATGCTATGAAGGTTTTTTTGGGGACAACTTAAGAATATTTGGGGGAACTTCTCTGCTGGCCCAGTGGCTAAAACTCTGCTCCCAATGCAGGGGGCCCAGGTTCTATCCCTGGTCAGGGAACTAGATCCCACATACTGCAACTAAGAAGATCCCATGTGCTGCAACTAAGACCTATTGCAGCCAAATAAATAAATACATATAAAAGATATTTTTGATGAAAGAGACTAAGAAAACCATGCATTACTACCCCCACCCCCCAGTTTTAAAGTCTTTATTTTGGCTGTGTTGGGTCTTAGTTGTGGCATGTAGGATCCTCGTGGCATCATGTGAGAATTTTCACTGTGGTTCATGGGCTTTCCAGCTGTGGCAAACACACTCAAGCAGTTGCAATGTACAGGCTTAACTGGTTAGCAACATGGAGGATCCCAGTTCCCCGATCAGGTGTCTAGTCCACATCCCCTGCACTGCCAGGCAAACTCCTAGCCACTGAACCACTAAGGAAGCCCCTATTGTCCTTTTTGATTTAGTTAATGTGAATGAATCACCTTTTGTATGGCAAGAATGTCCCCATGTGTTATCTCATCAAATCTGTGCAACAACTCTATTCTGAGTTAGTGTTATTATCCATTAAGGGGTTGCAATTACCCTTTATTGTTGTGGTGGCCCCATGAACTGCAACAAACCAAGCTTCTCTGTCCTTCACTCTCTCTTGGAGCTTGCTCAAACTCATGTCCATTGAGTCAATGATGTCATCCAACCATCTCATCCTCAGTCACCCCCTTCTCCTCCTGCCCTCAATCTTCCCCAGCATCAGGGTCTTTTCCAACGAATCAGCTCTTCACAGCGTGTGGCCACAGTATTTAGCTTCAGCTTCAGCCTCATTCCTTCCAGTGAATATTCAGGGTTGATTTCCTTTAGAATTGACTGGTTTGATCCCCTTGCTGTCCAAGGGATTCTCAAGTCTTCTCCCTCACCACAATTGGAAAGCATCAGATCTTTTACACTTGCCTTATTCATAGTCTAACTCTCACATCCATACATGACTACTGGAAAAAATATAGCTTTGACTATACAGACATTTGTTGGCAAGGTGAAGTGATGTCCCTGTTTTTTAATATCCTGTCTGGGTTGGTCTTAGCTTTTCTTTCAAGAAGCAGGTGTGTTTTAATCTTATGGTTGCAGTCACCATCCCTAGTGGTTTTGGAGGCCAAAAAAAGAAAATCTGTCATTTTTTATGCTTTTTTCCCATCTATTTGCCATGAGGTGATGGGACCAGATGCCATGATCTTAGTTTTTGAATGTTAAGTTTTAAGCCAGCTTTTTCACTATCCTCTTTCACCTTCATCAAGAGGCTCTTTAGTTCCTCTTCACTTTGTATAATTAGAGTGGTATCTTTTGCATATCTGAAGATATGAGGTTGTTGACATTTCCCCTGGCACTACTGATTCCAGCTTGTTAAGTCATCCAGTCTTGCATTTCTCATAATGTACTCTGCATATAAATTAAATAAGCTGGATGATATAAATATAAATTAAATACAGCCTTGTTGTATTCCTTTCCCAGTTTTGAACCAGTTTGTTTTTACATGTCTGGTTCTAACTGTTGCTTCTTGTTCTGCATACACGTTTCTCAGGAGGCAAGGAAGTTGGTCTGGTATTCCCAACTCTTTGAGAATTTTCCACAAAATATTGTGATCCACACAGTCAAAGGCTTTAATGAAGTCAGTGAAGCATAAGTAGATGTTTTCTGGAATTCCCTTGCCTTTTCTGTGATCCAGTGGATGTTGGTAACTTGATCTCTGGTTCCTCTGCCTTTTCTAAATCCAGCTTGTACATCTGGAAGTTCTTGCTTCATATGTTGTTGAAGCCTAGCTTGAAGGATTTTGAGCATAACCTTGCTTGCATGTAAAATGAGCACAATTGTACAGCATTTTGAACATTCATCGGCATTGCCTTTCTTTGAGATTGGAATAAGACTGACCTTTTCCAATCCTGTGGCCACTGCTGAGTTTCCCAAATTTGCTGGCATATCGAATGTAGTACTTATAAACCATTGCCTTTTAGGATTTTAAATAGGTCAGCTGGAATTCCATTTCCTCCACTAGGGTATTGCCCTATAGTGTGTTTAATAGTAGCTTCACATGGATGCAAGACCATTTCACATCTCTCTTATGGGGCCTGATATTATCACTAAACAGAAAGATGAATAGTCTTGTCATTATTTAGGACAAGAGAAGAAATTTAGAAAGCCTAAAATTATAGTTCCATTTGGAATTAGGCTTTTTTTAAGATGTGAAAATATATCTGTTCTGGAAATCATTATTCACACAGAGAAGTAATGTTCTATGATGTTTGAGAAGATGGCCCTGCACACAGACTGCCCGCCTGGGTATGACTCCTATCTTGGCTTTCCAATCTGGCCGAGTGATTGACTTAGGACAAATTGTGTAGTCTTGCTGTGCTTCAATTTCCCTTAATGGAAAATCACTCATAATAATAGTACTAATCTCATAGGGTTGCTCTAAGGATTAAGGAATTTAATACATGCACAGTGTTTAGAACAGGTCCTAACAGTGTTTGAATGAAAAAAATATCATACTTTCTAAAATATCCCTAGATAGTTATAAATTCAATGGTTCCAGCATAAATTTATTAAATAATGATATCATGGGCTCAGATTCATTTTCTTTTAAAAATAAAAAAGAAGCTAATTTGATATGTAGATTCAAAGACTCACACATGGAGGCCTATTATCTCCAAAAGGAAAACATGATTTAGAATTAACAGTTAAGATCAGTTGAAACAAATTCACCTTTATAACTTTTCCAGATTCCACATACAAGCAATATTATATGACATGTGCGTTTTTCTTTCTGACTTACTTCAGTCTGTATCATAGTCTCTAGGTCTGTCTAGGGAGGAAGGGAGGGTGGGATGACTTGGGAAATTGGTATTGACATATATGCACTATGACATATAAATAAATTAATGAGAACCTACTCTATAGCACAGGGAACTCAGTGTTCTGTGATGACCTAAATGGAAAGGAAAATCCCCATAAGAGTGAATCCTAGGGACTGCCTTGGTGGGAAAGTAGATGAGAGTCCTCCTACCCGTGTGGAGGCTTGATCCCTGGTTTGGGAGCATCAAGGAGTATTCAGCATTCATGTGTAGTTCATCAGGCTCCTCTGTCCATGGGATTCTCCAGGCAAGAATACTGGAGTGGGTTGCCATTTCCTTCTCCAGGCAATCTTCCCGACCTAGGAATTGAACTCGGGTCTCCTTCATTGCAGGCAGATTCTTTACCAATTGAACTACAAGGGAAGCCCCCATTCTGCATGCCTGGGAGTAACTAAAGGCTGTGTGCCACAACTGCTGAGCTTGAGCTTTAGAGCCTGTGAGCCTCAACTGCTGAAGCCTGTGTGCCTACAGCCCATGCTCCACAACAAGAGAAGCCACTGCAATGAGAAGCCCTGGCCCCAGAACTAGAGAGTAGTCCCCTCTCACCACAACTAGAGAAAAGCTCCTGTAGCAATGAAGACCCAACACAGCCAAAAATAAATAAAATATTATGAAAAAAGAGGGGATCTATGTATACACTCAACTGACTCACTTTGCTGTAGCGCAGAAACTAACACAACGTTTTAAAGTGACTATACTCCACTAAAAATGAAAACATAAAAGAATTGTTGAAACAGATACCAACTTTTAAGAATATAACTAGAATGTATTTTAAAACTACTAGTTCAGAAAAGTAATTTATCTTTTTTATGGAGGAGGTATGGTAGAAGAGCTAATTTAAGTAAACATTCAAAAGGGGAAAAATTAGGGGAAAAAGCCTATTTTCCCAGCTGGGGAATGTCTGCAGATTTAGTGAATACTTAGTCAGCAGATCTCTATTTTTATTCAAGCAGCTTGCCAAGAAATACAGTGGCTGCAGTTTTCCTCTCATCTCTTACGTGAACTGCAGCTCAGCTAGGAATACTGAAAACGAATGCCCGTCCTTTCATGTGCCAGAGTGGGTGACGGTTAGCACACAGGTCAGCAGATTCTCACCCCATCCTGTACTGTGGGAATTGGCCCGGTTAACAAAGGCAAACTGGGTTAGGTCTGGGTTGACAGCATACTGTTTCTATTTGAGTATGCTTCATGAGCAAGCCTAAGCTGTCTTGCAAAAATCATTGTGCGAGATTCCCTGGTTCACTATTTGTCTTAGAAAGCAGTCATGTATATGAATGTCTTTCTGTGAGAGCCAAGAGATTCAAGACTTAAAATGCAGTGATGAACACTTTGTTGTTGATAATGGTGATGTACATGACTCGTCTTAAATTCTTCATCTCACACTGCCTGCTCATCAGGAATGGCTTTGTATTTTGTCCAGATCTTTCACCTTCAAGTCCTAGTTTTCCTTTAGGCCCTGAAGTATGTTAGAGCATCTATCCAACTCCTATTCCTGGCTCTAGTGGGAAGTGATCATTTCTTTCCCCGACCTCTTGAAGTATGTCATCTGTATCTGTTTTAGAACATGGTCCCTTTCTACCATACAGTTTTCATTTACTTTGTATACTCATATCCCATATCAGATCGTATGCTTCTTGAGGGTGTTTCTGCATTATTTTTATAGAGCAATACCATGTCTTGTATGATGCCTGCCAGATTGTATATACACAATTCTAAGCCAGCATGTATATCATAATGCATTTACTTTTTTTATTTAAATTGAAAGATGGGAATATCTGGTGTAGTAAGTAATTGGGCAGTGATAGGAACTAGAATATAAGTCAAAATCTGATTAAATGCAGTCAAAGTCCAGGAATTTGTATTTAACACACTTTGCAGGTCATTGTGATATGTAGCCAGGGTTGCCTACCATTCAACAACGTTGGTGATGCTAAATCATCCTTTCTGTTCTGGAACTTTAGGAATTTACAAATGAAAATTAAAATTTGGGTAGCCTATGAAGTTCTCAGTTTCAGGGGCACAGACACCAGACATTTTATTTTAGTCCCCAAACATTATCTTTATACTTCAGAGTTATTTTATTTTCTAGCTCTTTGATTGGATGAATTTAGAATGGTTAACAGTGGGCCAGGGAAGAGGAAGAATGGCTGGCCTGTGAAACCAGGAAACCTAGCTGTAGGTGCCAGGAACTAGGGAGGGGGTTTTAGTAGCAGCAAATAGTTAAACTGTCTGCTATGTGCAAGGCACTAGGTATTCACAGTAGAAAATGCACTGGGTATGGAATTAGAAGTTTTGGATTAAATCTATAATCCCTATACTGACTGCTCTGAAACAATGGGTATAGTAGTGTGATGACTGAGAGAAGGATCTGGAACCGACGGCTTAAAGTTTGCATGTGGGCTTAATAAATTACTACTTTGTCGAGCTGTGACAGTACTGTGTGCCTCAATTGCCCCTCTCTAAAATGGGAATGAGATGATAGTAATACCTACTTTAGACCACTGTAATGAAGGTTAGATGAGACAATATGAATAAAATATAGATCAATGTTTAGTATATTCAGACCAGTGTTAGCTCTAATTATTTTTGCCATTTATTTAAAAATTGGAATAAGATCTTCCCAATCCTAGACTGTTGCCAGGATTAAATGATTCATATTTATATAGTAACTGGTCAACATCCACTATGTATATACTTTCTTTGTGGAATCATTGTGAAAATTGGTTTTACTGCTTTAAATATTTGATAAAGCTCACCCGTGAAGCTATCTGGGTCTGAGCTTTTTGTTGTGGATAATATTTAAATTACTAATTCAATCTCTACTTTTCATATGCCTGTTTAGTTTTATATTCCTCTTTGGGTCAGTTTTAGTACTTTGTATCTTTCTAGAAATTTGCTGTTTTCATCAAATGTTTCTAATTTGTTTCTATGTATTGTTAGTGTTCACTCAATTCTTTTATTTCTGTAAATCATATTGCAATGCCCTCCTTTATTTCTGATTTAGTAATTAGAATCTTTTTTTACCTAGTTTTCCTAAAGTTTGTCAAATTTTACTGATCTTTCGAAGAATCATTTTTAATTTTTCCGTCATCCATTTTATTAGTTTTTATCCAACTATTATTTCTTTCCTTATGCTTGATTTAGTTATTTTTTACAATGTCTTAAGGTAAAAGCTAGGTGTTCAATTTGAAGTATAAATTTTAATGTAAGCATTTGTAACTAAATTTCTCTAAGCCCTGGCTTAGTTGCATTTCATGAGTTTGCATCTTCATTTTTATTCATCTCAAAATATTTTTGAATTCCTGCTGAAGTTTTTTCTTTAACACATTGCTTTTTCTACTTCTTTTGTTTCTTTACCACTTCTTACTTTCTTCCTTTTCCTTGTTTTAGGTTTAATGTCTTTTTCCAGTGTGTTAAGGTAAATGTTGGACTGTTTACTTGATCTTCTATAATGTGAACATATACAGCTCTAAGCACTAATTTAGCTGCATCGTATAAGTTTTGTTATTTTGTGTCTTTAGTTTCATTTGTCTCCATATATTGACTAATTTTTGGTTTCTTATTTGATTCATAGACTATTAAAACTGCCCTTCAATTTCCACATACTTCCAAATTAACCAGACTTTTTTCTGTTGTTAACCTCTAATTCAAATCCATTGTGATTGGGGAAAATATTTTGTACAGTTTGAATCCTTTTAAATTTACTAAGGCTTCTTTTATGGGCTAATGTATGATCTAGCCTGGAAAATGATCCATGTACACTACAAAAGTGTGTATTCTGCTGTTTTGGGAGTGGAGTGTTCTTTAAATGCCTACTAAGTCTAGTTGGTTTATGATGTTGTTTAAGACTTGCATTTCCTGATCGATTTTCTGCCTAGTTATTCTATCCATTACTGAATTTCAGATGTTGAAGACTTCAAATGTTATTGGTGAAATGTTTATTTCTCATTTTTTTCTGTCAGGTTTACTTGATAGTCTTGGCCTCTGCTGTTAGATAAACATCTGTTTTAAATTGCTTTATCTTAATGATGGATTTATACATTTATTACTGTAAAACACTCTTCTTACCTCTGTAACAAATTATTAAAGCCTATTTCATCTGATATTAGTGTAGTTGCTTCAGTCTTCTTAATATTGCTGTTAACATGATATATATTTTGGCATTCTTTTCAAATTTCAGCCTGTTTCATTTGAACCTGTTTGTTTCAAAGACAAAAAATATGTCTCTCGTGGATAGCACATAGTTGCATCTGGTTGTTGTGTGGCTTTTTTTTTGGTCCTATCTGACAATCTCTGCCTTTTGATTGGATTGTTTATTTACATTAATACTATATTATTATTGACATACTCTGTGGCTGTATGTCTTTGATGGTTGACTGTATGTCTACCATTTTACTTCTGTGCTTTGTCTCATGCATTTCCTCCTCTATTCCTGTTTACTACTTTCTTTTGTATTAGGTGAATATTTTCTATTGCAATAATTCTTTTAAATCTTTTTCACTATTTATCATTCTAGTTCTTACTATATAATGTTTCAGAATTTATTTCAGATTTATATTGACTAATTATAGTGATATATATAAACATTATTTCTCTATAGCTGTATTCACTTTTCCTCTTTTTTTGCTATTATACCTATTTTATCTATATATATATGACAGAGAACACATTGTTATAATTATTTTCTCAGCTTTGGCATAAAGTTGTACAAAGAAAGAACATCTGTATTTTAGAATTTTTATAGTAATCCTCTTTTATAATCTTCTACCATTGTTGATTCTCTGTTTGTTTTTGTGAATTCATATTATGTTAGCATCACTTCCTTACTTTGCTCCCAAAGGCCTCTTTTATGCTTTTGTGAACTATATTATATCTCTATGTTATTAGTCTAAGAATGCAAACATGTACATATGCACTCATATATACATCTGAATATATGTGTATATATGTATGCTTATATCTATTTTTAAAACCAGTTAAGGGAGGAGAGAGAAAAAAGATATATTTATCCTGTGTTTTATAATTATATTTACTGATATCTTTTGTTTTTCCTATAGATTTGGTTTATAGTCTGGGATCACTTAAAGCCTGATGAACTTCCTTCAGTAAGCTCTTCTTTTGTAAGGTAGATCAGCTAGTTACACATTTTTTTAAAATATGGGAATGTGTTTATTTCAGCTTCATTTTTGAATGATAGTTTTTCTGGATATAAGATTCTGTGTCTATTTTATTTCTTTCATCATTTTAAACACTATCTCACTGTCTTCCACCCTACACTATTTCTGTTAAGAAGCTACCTCTTAATTGATGTTCCTTTTGCATGTTAAGTAATTTTCTTGCTGCTTTCAAGAGGCTCTTCTCTTTAAGCTTTTAGATTTTTTTTTACAGTGATGTAGCTGTGTAAATTTCTTTATGTTTGTTCTAGTTGGAGCTTATTGTTCTTTGTGTATTGTAGATAAATTAATCTTTTAAAGTTAGATTTGTGAATTTATTTTGATCTATTTTTTTCAAATGCTAGTTTCTGCTTCATATTTTCTCTTTTCATCATGGTACTGCCATTCCATGCATGTTGTGCAGATTAATGTTGTTCAGTCGCTAAGTCATGTTCAGCTCTTTGCCACCCCATGGAAAGCAGCACACCAGGCTTCCCTGTCCTTCCCTGAGTTTGTTCAAACTCCTGTCCATTGAGTCAGTGATACCATCCAACCTCATCCTCTGTCTCTCTCTTCTCCCAGTCTTCCCCAGCATCAGGATCTTTTCCAGTGAGTCAGCTCTTCACATCTGGTGGCCAAAGTATTGGAGTTTCAGCATCAGTCCTTCCAATGAATATTCAGACTTTATTTCCTTTAGGATTGACGGTCCAAGGAACTCTCAATAGACTGTTCCAACAACACAATTTGAAAGTATCAATTCTTAGGCACTTGGCCTTCTTTATGGTCCAACACTCATGACTACTGGAAAAACCATGGCTTTGACTATACAGACCTTTATCAGCAAAGTGATGTCTCTGCTTTTAAATATGCTATCTAGGTTTGTAGCTTTTTTTCCTCAGAAGCAAGCGTCTTTTAATTTCATGGCTGCAGTCACCATCTGCAGTGGTTTTGGAGCAAAAGAAAGTAAAATCTGCCACAGTTTCCACTCAATGGTGTTGCACATTTCTCTCAGGCTCTATTATATTGTCTTTATTTTTGTGTGTATGATGTTCAAACTATATAGCTTCTTTTGATCAATCTACAGCTTTGAGTCTTTCTTCTGCCAGTTCAAATCTGTTGAACTCTCAACTGATTTTTTTTCATTTTAGTTGTTTTAATTAAAGTCCAGAAATTCATTCGGCTCTTTTTCATAATTTGTCAATTTATTCTCTACTGAACGAGACTTCTCATCATAACTTTCTTTACTTTTTTACAAATATTTATATTAACATTAAACATTTTAATATTAATATTAAATGTTAATATTGTATATTAAACTCAGTAGCATGTTTAATCTAATTGAAAATATATAAAAAACAAGGCAATCAATAAATATATACATTTAATATAACTACAATTAAACAAATACATTTTAAAAGATAAATAGTTAAAGAAATAGCTTGAGAATAGATAAATGCTTAGAGTACTATCTATATCACATTAGAAATACATAGTATGGATTTTGACATTCTCAGCATATATACAAGTATAATGAATCCAGAAGAATGTAAGTGTCACAAAGTCTATCACACATTAGTGGACCTACTATAGCCAGTTATGTCTAATGTAAAGAAGAGAATCTGAGGCAAGAAATTAAAATAGGATAAAAAAGTGACAGTAGATCTTGAGGGAGCAATGAACAGTCTTTAAAAATTAAACCTTGGAAATAGTAATGGGTGACTTAATGGCACACAAAAAAATACTTCACTCTTCAGTAGCATCTAAAGAATTATTATACATGAAAATACTGCTATATTATTTAAAAAGCTAAAGAGGTCTTAAAATCTTACTGAGTTACAATTGACATATAATAACACTGTGTAAGTTTAAGGTGTACCATGTGTTGATTTGATACCTATATTAATATATTGCAGTATGATTCCCGCCACAGTATTAACTAACACCTCTATCACATACTTATCATCTTTTTATTTTCCTTAGGGAGGAACAATTAGTATCTATTCTCTTAGTGACTTTCAAGTATACAATATAGTGTTAACTCTGATCACCATGGTGTGCATTAGATCCTGAGAACTTAATCATCTTCTAGTTAGAAGTTTGTACACTTTGACCAACGGTTCCCCTTTCCTCTATCCCTCAGCCCCTGAAAACTATCATTCTACTGTCTCTGTATATAAGTTAAGCTTTTTTAGTTTCCACGTATTAAGTGATATCATACTGGGTTTGTCTTTCTCTGTATGACTTGTCTCTGTTGGCATAATGCCCTCCACACCAATCTTTGTTATCGCAAATGGCAGGATTTCCCTCTTTCTCATGGCTGAATGATAATCTAATATGTGTGTGTACACCACAACTTTTTTAATACATTCATCTATTGATAACACTGGTGTTTTATATCTTGGTTATTATAAATAAGCTGCAGAGTGGGAGGAGATATGAATTTAGTATTGGTGGCCTTGGGGTTTCCCATAGACCTTGCTCTAGGGAGTTTCCTGTGGACCTTGTTCTAGAAACCTTGCAGTGAGGTCCTTGCAGAGACTTATGAGCATGCTTCTTGCTGAAGTCGTGAGCACAGTCAGGAGGAATGATGTTCTTTTAATCCCCTTTGATGTTTTTTTTTTTTTTACCTCTTTCCTGACAGCCCTTTTCCCAGTTATGGAAAGGGAAAGGGAAAGTCACTCAGTCGTGTCCAACTCTTTGCGACCCAATGAAATTCTCCAGGCTGGAATATTGGAGTGGGTAGCCTTTCCCTTCTGCAGGGAATCTTCCCAACTGAGGGATTGAACCCAGGTCTCCTGCATTGCAGGCAGATTCTTCACCAGCTGAGCCACAAGGGAAACCCCCCAGTCATGGAGGTCCTCACGTTAATACTCTGGGTACTGCTGGAGAGAAACGGTTTTCTCCTGGCATGTCCTGCGCTGCTTGCTTTCCTTTTCCCAGGGGGAGAGGTGCCATTGCTGGATAGTTTAGTCCCATGCAGAGATGAGTTGTGGAGGGGTGGTTTTGGCAAAGTTCTTTTTCTGTATGTTTTGCATCCAAAATCTTTCAAATTATATAATATAAATTACATATATTTTGCTTCAGTGACATGGATTCCAATAAACTTTCCCCTTGAGAAGGCTGGAATTCTGAAAATTCTCTCTTTTGTGGTATCTTCCCAGGTGAGCACACTCCATGATTTTTCCTAACCATGGCAAAAGAGGTTGTGGCAAGTTAGCTGGCTGTGCTCATTTGGCAGCCTATACCTAGGTCTGTCCATTTCCTGGATCCTTTGGCATTTCGTGTTACAACCCCCAACTCCAACTGAGGCATTCTTGTTTGTGAATGGATGTCTAATTTGTTGTTAAAAATGAGGGATAAAAGAATGAGTATTGTACACAACCATAGTGCTGATGTCGCTCTTTTTCCTTCTTTAAACAAATTTTACTTTGGTTTTTTAAACATAATTATAATGACTGCTTTTTAGTCTTTGTTAAATTTTACTTCAAGGCCTTCCAAAAGGGTATTTTCTGTTGCCTTGTTTTGTTTTTCTGTGTGGGACTTATACTCTTCCATTTCTTTCCAGGTCTTTGAGTTTTCAAAACTTGGACATCTTAAGTAATATAGCAATTCTGGATAGAGAGTTTTTACACTCATGAGTTTATTTTTGTTCCTGGTTGATGGTTCAACTTTTATAACAAGTCTAATGTTCAGAGAATGCTTACATGTCATATGAAGTTTTCTTCTATATTGGAAGAAGTCATAGACTCATTTTATAACAGTATGACAAAATACTTAGTACGAACATAAATAACATATAGTATATTTTATTTAGAAGCTTAGGTAAAAATGAAATAGTAAGCAGTAGTATAAGAGGAGATTAATGAAATAACTTTGAATAATAATAAATTTGAGACATTATTTCATTATTTTTGTATGTAAAGCATTATTGCAATTTATATTGAGCAGATAACATTTTTGTTAAATTTGTGAATTTCCTAACAGCACATATTTCTCCATCTGTAGATATTTGGAATTCTTTTTGGCCCAGGGAATGACATATCTGTAGAAAGATAATGCACATGTTTTAGGACTACTTACAAAGACTAAATCCAGATAAACTCTATTGTGCAGAGGTAGCATTCAATAAGTTTTCAACTGTGTATAGGAAGCAAGGGGTTACAGTATACTGTGGGCAAAATTTAGATTTTAAAGCTTTCTGTATTCCTTGCCATATACTTTCTCTTTAGAGTAAATAATACATAAAATACCTTTTGACACCACTGATTTTTAGAATGTAGAACACAAACCAGATGATATCTTCTTAGTTTAAATGAGATTTGGGAGTGTATTGAAAAACATTTAATCTCAAATCTGAAGCTTTTGTCAAATACTCAATGGCAGATATTCATGTCACTAAAGTTTCAACTAGAGGCTATATATAATGGGTTTTTAGACACTTTTGATTCTATTAATAGTGATATACATTGCAGATTGCAAACCAAAAGTATCCTTTTAAAAGTATCTAATTTTAAATTTATTTATTCAGTACTAATTTGTTAGTCTATTTAAAAATTAATATCATAAGGACAAATAGAAGGAAAATCTACATACATAATTTTTTGAAATGCACCAAAGGGTTTTTTTAATTATTTGAAGAAAAGATAGCTTATGGTATTCATGAAAATACATTATTGATGCTAAGAATTTAGAATCTCTTGATAATAGACCCTAAATTTTCCATTGTAGAAACTTCTAGAAAATGAAGTCAGTTTGATTCTAAACATCACAATTGGCCCCTATATGTTCTGAAGCTGATTTTAATATTTATTTTTCATATTTGTATAGCAATATAACCTTTATTTTTTGTGACTAAAATTCTTTAATTGAAATATAGTTGGTTAACAATGTTGTGTCAGTTTAAGGTTGTACAGCAAAGTGATTCAGTTATACATGATGTAAATATACACACACATATCAAATTTTCCAGATTCTTTTCCCTTATAGATTATTGAAGATATAGCAATGTAATATTTAAATGAAGTTTATGAGAAAATTTAAATATAGCCTTTTCAGTGCTCTAAATGACATATATAATTTGAAAAGTCATAGTAACCGAACTTCTGCAATTATATAAAAGTTTACAATTAAAATAGACTGTGCATAGTAATAATAGAATATTGATTGGGCATTGATGTATGTGTAAATGAAAACTTTGCTAAAACTCAGTGTTGCTCCTATTAATGTATCACAACATTTTTGTGGCAATAATTTACCAGGTATATTTCCAAACACTTATCACTGTGAGTATATTTAACTAAGCCAATATTAGTAGACAGAAGAGAAGATAGTCTCTCAAAACTTAAATTTCCTAAAACTGATTTAAGTATTATAACATCATAAGAAACATAAATCACAGTAGTGACCATTTCTATTAAAAATGAGACATTAGAGAAATAAATAAGAAAAAACAACTTGAATATTTTACTTGAGGAAAGAGTAACTTTTTCTAATAAGCTAATGGCATCCTTGCTTTTCTTCCACATTACATGTGCAGACTTCATAGGAGGGTTTGTTGGGGGCTTTCTATAGATGGAAAAATGAAATTCTCACTTAGAGACAGTGTGATACAGAGGTCATAACCTAGGCTCTGGATTATTGCAGGGTAAAGTTTTAAGCCCAGTGGCACAGGTAATTTTTGAACCCTCGGCAAGTCATTTTATCTCCCAGAACCTTCCTCCTTTTCCTATAAAATGTTTATCTCAGAGTAGCACATACTCGAACACTAAATAAGAAGTTGTATCAACGCATTTACCACTGGCACAACGTAAGTGCTCAATAAAAGTAACTCTTTTATTTTAAAAAAATGGTCATTTATAAAACACTTAAAGGTGGCCGTTACGCATCATGCATCTCGTACTCAGGAGGAAAGGTGTTGAGAATGAACTTGATCTGTCACAGAAATTTGGAGGCCCATACAGAGTTCAGGAATAGATTGTAAACTAGAACATATTAGGGGAGTAAGATCTTTACAATCCTAGGTGTGACCCATTGACCCGTAACACCAGCATCACCTGGGAGCTTGCAGTAATGCAGGCTGTCAGGTTCCAACCCAGACTTAATGAGTCTGAAGCTATATAAGTAACTAGATCCCCAAGATACTCATATACATACTAGAGTTTTAGAAGCACTGAAATAGAGAGTTCTGACACTAGGCAGACACCACGCTTAGAGAAAGTCTGTCTGCTTCCATGTTGGGGGTTTATTCTGTCTCCAACTGCTTGATAAGTTCAGCAGTGTTGCCATTGGCTCCTCTCTGCTGCTTCTCTGTGGCTGGGGAGAGTGCCATTGGAAAAGTAGACTGCAGAGGTAAAAATTCTGCATGGTGTCATGGGCAATCTCAAGTCCAACCCCCAAATCATATAAGAACCTAGATGGATAGGTATTCCCTGGCATTTATGATTATGCAACCTCACAAACTAAATGGCTCAAAATGTACAAATGAATAATCCTGTGAAATTCAATACCACACATCACTACATCCATGTCTGATCTTTTTTGGGAAATCAATACTCTATCACAAGAGTGCAACATCAAGCCTTTCACACATTAGAATATAGTTAGCCTGGTAACTTGGCACAATATAAACATTTAAAAAAATAATGTATTTATTTTAATTGGAGGCTAATTACTTTACAATATTGTAGTGGTTTTGGCCATACATTGACAAGAATCAGCCATGTGTGTACATATGTCCCCCATCCTGGCCCTCCCTCCCTCCCCATCCCATCCCTCAGGGTCATCCCAGTGCACCAGCTCTGAGCACCCTGTCTCATGCATCGAACCTGGACTGGCAATCTGTTTCATATGTGATAATATACAAGTTTCAGTGCTATTATCTCAAATCAACCCACCCTTGCCTTCTCCCACAGAATCCAAAAGTCTGTTCTTTACATCTGTGTCTCTTTTGCTGTCTCACATATAGGGTCATCATTACCATCTTTCTAAATTCCATATATATGCATTAATATACTGTATTGGTGGTTTTCTTTCTTATTTACATCTCTCTGTATGTAATAGGCTCCAATTTCATCCACCTCATTAGAATTGCTTGAAATGCATTCCTTTTAGTAGATGAATAATATTCTATTGTGTATATGTACCACAGCTTTCTTATCCATTTGTCTGCTGATGGACATCTAGGTTGTTTCCATGTCGTGGCTATTGTAAACAGTGCTGCGATGAACATTGGGGTACACATGTCTCTTTCAATTCTGGTTTCCTCAATGTGTATGCCCAGCAGTGGGATTGCTGGGTCATATGGCAGTTCTATTTCCAGTTTTTAAGGAATCGCCACACACTTTAGAATGTGTTGTGAAATATAGGTGGACCATCTTTTTGTTATTATACACAAAAGCTGGAAGAAGAATAATGACCCAGACCAGAAACCAATTTCTCCAGCTTTTACCTCTTCATGGTCAACCACCAGTGATACAAAACTATTGCCATGCCCCAGTTTCAGGGTCTCTGGATTGCTCTGGTTCCTGGGTGAGGTAGTTGGAGGAAGGAAGAATGTTTTAGCAAGTATGGTTGTTATTAGTACTGTTCACCACTTATCCATCTTCTGTGGGCATGCTGGGATTATACTTCCTGGCCCTCATGCGGTTGGGTAGATAAATTAAATTTGCTGAGTTTAACTGCTGCAGCCAGGAAAAGTGGTTCTTTCAGATCTTTCTTCCCTATGGCCAGGTGTCTATAACTTTTTAGGTGCTGGCTGCTCCATCAGAATGGGTCCATAAATGACTATAATGAAGAGCGCCCCCTGCCAACCTGCAATGGTCAGATAGCAAGAAGAAATTGTGTGTTTGTGCACATTTTCTATTAAGCCAAAAGACTTTGAAATATTTGCTGTTGGGTCATATCCTAGCCCATGATTAAGGAAAATGATCTTTATTCCAAAACATTCTCAATAATGGAAGAATGATTTTCCTCCTGGTAAGTTGGACGATCTGACCAGTCCTACTAATTAGCAAAGAGAGTCTTTTTAAAAAATAATTTATTTTAATTGGAGGCTAATTACTTTACAATATTGTAGTGGTTTTTGCCATACATTGACATGAATCAGCCAAGTCTTTTACCAAGCTCCAAGCAATTACTCTGAATCTGGAAGTCTATGAATTTTCCTGCTCTCCTACAGATAGAGAGCAATTCCAGTTGTAATAGGATAATATAAAAGGGGCTTATGTGTAAAAAATATCAATTTTGGTTTTGTTTGTACTATACCTAAAGTTAATAGAAAAGTTGAAAACTTATGTAATTCGAAGAAAAATATTAGCTAACCAGAACAAATCAAACATGTGAAGTATGTGTGTGTGTGTATTTAAGTAATTATTTCATGTGATTTTGGCAGTTCTGGCAGTTCTGAAATCCCCAGGGCAGGCAGTGGGCTGGAAATTGCTGTAGGAGTTAATGGTACAGTCTTGAGGCAGAATTTCTTCTTTGAGAACCCCAGTTTTTGTTCTTACCTTCAGCTGATATTATGTATCCACATTATTGAAGGTGATTTATTTATTTGGATTAATCAGGAAAAAAATTCAACTTCAGCAAAAAAATCAGGAGGATGGTGATTTCTCCTTGGCAATATGATTAACACCAGGGCTTTCTACATAGTAGGGCACTTTCCAAAATATAAATAAGCACCTATCTTCTATGAGCTACCATTGAAACATCATAGCCTCAAATGTAATTCCATCTAAGAACTGGCTCCAGTTTTTATTTGAGCCGTTCCTTCTGCCCCTCCTGTCCCTCTTACTGTGCTGCAGTTACACCAAGCTTCTTGCTATTTTCTTTTCATACCATGCTCTTTGGGGATTCCATTATTTGACATTGCTTCTCTGTTCCTTGTCCCCTCTTCTCCCCTGAGCAAACTCCTTCTTGTTCTTCAAGAAGAACTTGTTATCCAGCATCTCCCATACCTGCGGACCACCAGTCAGTTATGTTTTCCCCAAGCATATTTATAAACACTTCGAATAGAATATAATTTATAACCATCTTACTTTTTTCCTTTGTTCCTTCCTGACAAAAAGACAAAGCTTTTGAGGTGGTTCAGTTCAGTTCAGTTGCTCATTCGTGTCCAACTCTTTGCGACCCCATGGACTGCAGCAGGCCAGGCTTCCCTGTCCATTGAGGTGGAGGTCTATGCTATTCCCAACCTCTTGCAAGTAGCTGGTACACAGCTGTTGCTCTAGAAATGTTTATAAGTAAAACATCTGCTTTCAAAAAAAAGAATCTGATAAGTATAGCATTCTGTGATATATTCTCTATAGTTACAAGACCTTTAAATTCTCTTCCAAAACTTATTCTGCAACTATTAGGTTATTTCCTTAACTTCATCCTTGAAATTTAGTGGCACTCTCAGTTCTCATTTTTATTATCATTCTAATAGTTCCTTCCATTTGAATTCTTGATATTTTTTAAGCTACAATAGCTCACAAAGGAATATCACATGGCCATGTCATATAAGTAGAAATGGCTGGCTTTCATCCTGTGAAATGTCTACTTTGCTATACTTTAGAATGCGAAAGCAATTAGTCACACAAATATGAAAATATAAAATAGCACAGTTGAAAATGGTAAGTCCAAATACTTCCTCTGATTCTACATGGCATTGTTTTGATCCATGATTCCACTTCCAAGAGTCTGTATTATTTACCTAGTGGGAAAACATATGTGTACATATGTAAAATTATTCTACAGGTTAAATAAAAAGGTAGAGGTTGACATGTACTTACAATGGAGTCATTTTATTTCTGTGTTAAATTTCAAACTCATTCTGAATCAGATTTAAAGCCCTAATTTGTAAATTAGAGGAAGACATTTTTATCTTGAAATTTGCAAATGTTTTATGAATATATTCCTGCATAACATTGGCTAAGACTGTTAAAGAGTATACCAGTTAGAATTGTCATCTATTTTTTTTTTTCAGTATAGATCTTGGCACATAGTAAGAATTGGATAAATTTCTCAGAGTTTTAATTAGACCTAGTTTTCTTTGTCTACAGGGAAATATGAGATCTAAAATTCACCAGTGGTTTGGCTGCAGTTGTTACATTATATGGCCCATCTGACCTGACAGGTTTTGTCTTGACTACAATACTATCTTAAACCATGAGTGAAATATTGAATGCTTATTTAACTGTCAGAGGAGAAGATCTCCAATGTCATGGCAGTTATGTATGTTTGATCTTAAGAAATAATTAGGTAAGTTAGAAACTAATATACATATAAGTGATGCAGAACAAAATTTGTCTCTATAATAGCCATCAAAGTGTTAGTCGCTCAGTTGTGTCTGACTCTTTGTGGCCCCATGGACTGTAGCCCACCAGGCTCCTGTGTACATGGAATTCTCCAGACGAGAATACTGGAGTGGGTTGCCATTTCCTTCTCCAGGGGATCTTCCCGACCCAGGGATCAAACCTGGGTCTCCCACATTGCAAGCAGATTATTTACCATCTGAGCCACCAGGGAAGCCCTAATAGTCATTAAAGCTATTCCATAATGATTTCATTTCTCTTCCTTCTAGGTTTATGATCAGTCTATACTTCTCCATCACTTTTGAAGATAGGGATTGTCAAATGGGGCTTCTCAGGTGGCTCAGTGGTTAAAAGAATCTGCCTGTCAATACAGGAGATGCAGGTTTGATTCCTGGGTCAGGAATATCCCTTGGAGTAGGAAATGGCATTCCACCCATAACTTGGGCTTCCCTGGTGGCTCAGATGGTAAAGAATCTGCCTGCAATGCGGGAGACCTGGGTTCAATCCCTGGGTTTGGAAGCTCCCCTGCAGGAGGGCATGGCTACCCACTCTAGAATGCTTGCTTGGAGAATCCCCATGGACAGAGTAACCTGGTGGGCTACAGTTCATGCGATTGCAAAATGTTGGATGTGACAGAGTGACTAAGCACATAGTCAAATGACCTATTTTAGTTCAGGAAATACGAGCTTCTTTGCAGAATCCCCATAAGCTAATTCAGGTTTCATTACATTTGCTTTTCTCAAGGCAGAAGCAAAGAGATGGAGCCTTTTTCAGTCTATGTTGCTATGTGAACATAATGTAGAGCAGATTGCCCCTGCATCCTACCCCTGGCCAATCCAAGGAGAGCATGGAGTACAAACCAGGAATAGACCTTAATTCTTTTAACCCTTGAGGATTATAGATTCTTTGTTACTGCTGCAGAACCTAGTGCATTCTGTCTGGTATATATTTGACTAATACAATAATAGATCCCTTGTTTGTTTTGCCAGCCTGTTGAAAGAGTGGCACAGAAAAAAGTTATAAAATAATTGTTAAACAGTAAAGAATATGTGTGAAATCAAGTGATAGTTGCCAAAAAATACTTTTACATTGGTTTGAACTGAACTCTCAATAGATATTGCTCTAAAAGAAGCCTATATATGTCTGAAAGCCTCCCCAGGCAAGATGAATAAGATTAAATATCAGTGGGAATCAAGTTCTCTAATTGTCACTATTTATTCCTTGAGACCAACCTTGAGCAAGGTGTAGATCCAGCATGAACTTCTAAAATAGAGTAACTTTTGTTGTGTTTGCCCCTTACTGCTCTATGACTACTCAAGAGCTTCCCAGATCTGTCAGAAAAAAAGACACCTCAGAAAAAATCAGCTATTGAAACCAAGGCTCTAAGACATAAAGGAAAGCACCTTCCATTTGTTGGTCTACTACTATGCAAGGAAGCATTATTTTTACATAAATTTTCTTATATCAGTATCACAATATTTATGAGAAGTAAATATTGTTAGCTCCACTTTCCTTTTCCAATAAAAGTTGTATGGAAAGTGACATTAGGTTTGTATTTTGTAATGATATGGTATCTAATTCTATACCTAAATATGAGTCTTTGAGTTTTAATAATTGACTTAATATTTTTTCTGTTCCAGAATTTCAATTTGGATAGCTTCTAAGCCTCAAAAGCAGTATCTGGTTGTAAGAACGGTTGGGAGGCTTGCCTTGAAGTTGTGTCTGTGTAGTAAGACATGTGCATGTGTGCTAAGTCGCTTCAGTCTTTTCTGACTTTTTGGGACCCTGTGGACCATAGCCCACCAGGCTCCTCTGTCCATGGAATTCTCCAGGTAAGAATACTGGAATTGGTTACTATTTCCTATCTAGGGGATCTTCCTGACCCAGGAATCAAACCCACATCTCTTATGTCTCATGCATTGGCCGGCAGGATCTTTACCCTTTGTGCTACCTGGGAAGCCATGTAAGACATGGTTTTCACTTAATTTAGAAATCAATAAAAGTCAAAGCATTCTAAAGATTTTTGACACTTTATGTGAAGTAAGTTGAAATCAAGTAAATATGCCTTATTGTTGCAGTTGTTATGAGTTTGGGGTGGCTTTGAAGAACAGAGAGAATACAATTTTGGTGAAAATGTCCACCACAAACCATCTCTCTGTCATCGCTGCCACTTGAATTCTGTGACGTTAGGTATTCTGTTTGTGTTCATGTTTGTATGCTTACCTTAATCTTGATTCCCTGGCTTTTCTTGTAAGGACTGTGCATCTTTGAGATTTTTCTTTAGAGATTTGGAAGATGTACTTGTTTTTCTCTTTATTACTGTTTTTTAAAAACTTAAGTCAATCTGTATATTCCCTGCATCTCATATTGAAAAACAGATTAATTTTTGACAAGTCATCAACAGTGTTCAGAAGGGATGAGTATCACACAAGGGGAAGTTGAGGTGGAAGGATTCTTGTTGACCTAGCAGTGCTTTCACAGTACTGTCAAATTCAGGATCTCCTGTTAATTGAGATAAAATGGAGTGACTCTTTTTAGCACTGAGTTCTTTGTTTCTGTCCTGCATTGGAACATGCACACTGTTGTGTGTGGGTGTTGTTAGAAATCTGTAGTTCAACATCTCTTGATTTTTAGCACAAAACAGATCTAGAACAATCTAAAAAAATGCCAAATAAAGACAAAATAAGTTTCTTGAGGATTACTGATTGCTGAAATGGAATCAATAGGAGCCCAGCATGCAAAAGAGAAAGATTTGGTTGGAAAAATAATGTGAATGTAGCGAAGAAATTCCAGTATCCTACTAAACAGCATTCATGTTGACTCCATTTAGTTGCTGAAATAGTGAAGAAGTGTTCTCATTCTCCATGGGCTCCTTAGGTGAATTGGGAATGGATAGACTTTATAAAAATCATTGTAATGACATCCATCCAATGGGAAGAAGCTAACAGTGTGAGCTCTATAATGTTTTGAGAGAGCTTCAGACAACTATTAGACTTTTATTATCTGACTCAGCTTGCATCTGGATCCTGCCAAGACCAGTGCTGATAAATAGTGAGCACACATAGACCCACTGCTCCCTCAGTCATTTCTCTTTGATACTGTCTTTGTGATGTACCTGTTTTCTTCCTATTCAGAGCACTTGGCACTCTTGCTGTGTCATTTTACTATTGTATTTAACCTCTCTCTGGGATAATTTGTATTGTGCCAATCAACCTTTACCAGCACTTTTGAGTTTCCTATTTACTTTTAGGATGTTGTCTGTTTCAGTTATCCTTTTTTAACCTTGAAATTTGTCTGATCATATCAAATGTACTCTTGATTTACTTTATGCTCATTATATTGGTTCATTAATGAGTCACTATAGGCTGAAATGGATTTCTTTTTCCATAAACCATATAAATTTGTATCCTTGTCACCAACAGAATGGGTCACATCTTCCAGTGGTGATTGAAATCTACCCAGGACATCAGGGACACTTCTTCATCCCCTTCTCCGTACCTTCGTTGCACTGTCCCACTATACCAAGGAAGCTTTTAGAAACTTTGTCCCTTTTCTCTGTGGCAACATTAAAAATAAATGGCAGCAATGTTTTTTTAAAAGATCCAGATAAGCTTATTTGCAAAGCAGAAAAAGAACAAATTATGGATACTGAGGGGGAAAGCTTGACTATTCTAGTAATAATAATACCTATTGTTAATCAAACCCTTGTCCCAGACACAACATCTAAGCACTTTATATTGTCATGTAGTTGGAGTTCTTTTTTTGCAGCTGGAGTTCTTTAGTTTGTGACAGAAAAATAACCTTAATTACAGTAAGAAAAAAATTTACTTGCATCATGAAGTTAAAGCCCAGAAGTTGATAATTTCTATAGACATGACATCATCTACATGCTCAAATGGAAAAAAAAAAGTTTTGTTCCTTTTTTCTTTTCATAGCTAAGTCTTCTACCCTATTACTTTTAGTATCAGGGAAGGTTGATCCTTTTCTTGGCAACTGTTAATTGCCCAATTGTTTCTGCTTCTTTGTGACCCCATGGTCTGTAGCCCTGCCAGGTTCCTTTGTCCATGGAATTCTCCAGGCAGGAACAGTGGAGTGGGTTGCCATTTCCTTCTCCAGGGGATCTTCCCAACCCAGGGATCAAACTGGTGTTTCCTGCATTGCAGGTGGATTCTTTACTGTCTGAGCCTTGAGGGAAGCTCCTTTCATGGCAAATATGGTGGCAAAGGTGGCCTCTAGAAACTGGGTGTATATTGCAGTATACTTCCTTTTAAACAGGAATCTCAAAGAAAGATGGTTGGATCTGCTTGGATTAAAGATAGACATAGATGTCTGAATTGATCATGGTGGTCTTGGGATTGGTGGGGTGTCATTATTCTTATTGGCCAGGTGTGGATCACATATCCATGGGGGGACAGGTTAAGTCCCTCTCAAATTTCATGAAATGTATACCCAGTGATAAAGAAGTGTTCTGATATAAGAAGGGGAAAGCGGGATGTTGGGAGGGCACAAGTGCAGATATCCATTACATCAGTTACCAATCTAGTCTGTATGACAGCTGTGTGTGATGGGTATTTGGTATTAACTTTACAGACAAGGAAACTGACTCATACAAGTTAGCTCGCATGCTAGTGGTCATACGACCATAAGAACAATTGCTGGGAATTAGCTTCTGGACTCTCAGATGCTGTGGATGTTGGGCCTGCAACATTCCCTATTAGTCCTTTTCTGATAAGTTATTTATCCTTTTAGATGAATTGTAAAGTGAGGCTATTTCAAACTGATTCTAGTCTTCTTAAAATACTGCTATCTCTCTCCTTACTCTCAACAGATTCAGTGGCCTGCTGCTGCTACTGCCAAGTCGCTTCAGTCGTGTCCGACTCTGTGCGACCCCAAAGACAGCAGCCCACCAAGCTCCTCTGTCCCTGGGATTCTCCAGGCAAGAACACTGGAGTGGGTTGCCATTTCCTTCTCCAATGCATGAAAGTGAAAATTGGAAGTGAAGTCTCTCAGTTGTGTCCAACTCTTCGAGACCCCATGGACTGCAGCCTACTAGGCTCCTCTGTCCATAGGATTTTCCAGGGAAGAGTATTGGAGTGGGGTGCCATTGCCTTCTCCATCAGTGGCCCACTACTTCTCAGTAAAGATAGATGCTCTTCATATGTAATTTTCCCAATATTCTGTCACCTTGCCAAGAGACATCTCCATTTTCATGTATCCTTCTTAAAGTTCTTACCCAGTCTGAGGTTGATCTTGCACCACAGTTCTAGATTCCACTCCCTCCTCATTTCTTGGGATTGTTATTCAATTATCCTCTATCTCTCTTCTATCTGCAACTTCACTATCGGCCTCAACACAATAGCACTGAAGCTCAATTTGTAAAATCACCCTACACTGCATTACCACTTCATTCACCAGTTATGGCCCTTTTGATTTATGATTCTTCTCAGATTTTTTCAGAATTTTCTGCACTTGCTGACTCTTTTCCCTTCCTTCTGATGTTTTCTTCAGTTTGCTGTAGTCTGTCTTCTACCTTTATCTCTTTACCAGGAAAGGTTTGTGTTAAGATGATGACTGACATGCATGTGGACAAATTCAGTGGATCTCTTTTGAGAACTTCTACTGGATACCTCTAGAGCTTTTAAGTTCAGCTTACCATACTTCTTGGAAATCTCTAAATTTGAAATTCCTCAGACATCTGTACTAAGTCATCTTTTTATTCTTATTTTACACATCTTCTCTAGGTTAAACTCTCATATATGCCAGTGCATCTCGTTTACAGCAAAAATACTGAAAATACCTCTTAAATGCCTCTGTTAGAATTCTAGGCCTCTTTCCAACTGCTGGCTATCTCTAATTGAACACTTAAAAAGTGCTTCTCTTCATCATGCTTAATAGTCAAAAGTCTGTCCCCCCCCCCCAAACTGAGTACTTCATTAAACTTGTACATTTTAGTATATGACACCTCTACCTGTTTCCGAAAGCTAGAAACTGGTCATATCCTAGATTTCTTTTGTCTCCCTCACCAGCCACATTTTAATCTATCACCAAATCTTGTCAAGGCTATGGTTTTTCCAGTGGTCATGTATGGATGTGAGAGTTGGGCTATAAAGAAAGCTGAGGGCAGAAGAATTGATGCTTTTGAACTGTGGTTGAAAAAGACTCTTGAGAGTCCCTTGGACTGCAAGGAGATCCAACCAGTCCATCGTAAAGGAGATCAGTCCCGGGTCTTCATTGGAAGGACTAATGTTGAAGCTGAAACTCCAATAGTTTGGGCACCTGATGCGAAGAGCTGACACATTGGAAAAGACCCTGATGCTGCAAAATATTGAGGGCAGGAGAAGGGGATGCCAGAGCATGAGATGGTTGGATGGCATCACCGACTCAATGGACATGGGTTTGGGTGGACTCTGGGAGTTGGTGATGGACAGGGAGGCCTGGCATGCTGTGGTTCATGGGGTCACAAAGAGCTGGACACAACTGAGTGACTGAACTGAACTGAAATCTTGTCAAGTCTAAAGGAAAATTAAATCTGGAAATTAATCACTTCCCACATCTGTATTTCTGTGTCTGTGGCCCAAGCCCCTATGTTCTCTCATCTGGTCTGTCACAATGCTATCTTAACTGGTGCCCTGTTTCTATTGTTAGACATTGCAGACCAGTCTCCATGCAGTAGAAGAATTTTTCTCACATCCCATTGTATCATTCCTCTGCATGAATTCCTTCATTCCCACTTGCCCTGCCATCATCAAATAGCATAATTTTACAAGGCCGTTTGCAATCTAACCACCACCTTCCTCCCTTACCACTCTTCTCCTTTGTCTCTGAATTCAGCCATGCAGTAATAGTTAATGTTGCTGTTATGAGCTACATTTTGATTTGAAAGAAACTTTCCCATTTCCGTTAAGGTTCTATTAGGTGTCCATATTATGTCTATCCAGATCACTTTGTACTTGTGGTATAGTACTGCCGTTGCTTATTATTTGTCAGGGTTGGTCAGGAAAATGGACACCTTTACAGACATTTCAAGAAAGAGATTCAACATGGAAAATGAAGTGCTCACAAAACAATTGGAAGAACTGGATGGAAGAATATCAAGGAAGTCACTACTAGATTTCAGGTTCAGGTCTAGCTCTCAGGAGTCTAGAAGTTGCCACTTGCTCCCTCTAGTCCCTTCCAACACTGATCGCAGATCAGGAAACAGCAAGGCACTGGTGCATATGACCACAACTGCTATGTGGTATTGAGGGAGGTTACTCCTGTGGAAATGCCTACAGGCTTCTATCCAATCTGGAATATGTTTGAGGCCCAGGTGTCTGCCTGTGGCTGCAGAAAAAGGGTAGCTTGGCTTCTGCTTCTCTTCTGCCTTACAAATGTCAAGTTATGGTTCAGACTGGCAAAACTATTTGCAGCCTTCTGGCAAGGAAATCTGGGAAATGTAGTTCCCAGTCTTTTCGTCCCAACAATTCAAAGGAATAATTTGAGATAAAGAATGGGGTGAAAATTGTACCAGTTTCCAATATTCACTGTGACCATTTTCTTTTTTACCTGATACGCTAGCAAAACTGAGCACTGTGATAGTAAGCTCTATGTGTTTCTGTCTTATTTCTCCTCAAGACCCATCCAAGTGCCTGGCCCAATGAATCCTGATGTAGTGAAAGAGTAATGAGGCCATTATATCTCACACATTAATGAGGCTGTTAGATCTACTAGAGACATTATTGTTTATAAAATGAATGTTAATTGCAGTGCAGATTCTGTCCTAAGAATATAAAGCTCTGTAGTATTTCTGTTATATTGATTGCACAATGTCTGTGCATAGCAGTGTGTTAAGGGAAGTCTCTAAGAGAATGACTTCATTGAATCCTTAGAATCTACTTCATAGAGTTATTTTATGATTATCTCAGTTTTATAGGTGGGGATGTTAAGGCTCAGGGATGAAGTTGTTTTCCAAGGTCACAAAGCTTTTAAATGGGTAAGCTGTGTTTAAAATCCAGGTGTGTCTTACTCCAAAGTCTATGATCCATTCTTCATTCCACTGTCTCCAGCTCAGAAGTAGAAGAATTGCTCTGCTGGCATTTGAGGGAGCTGTGGGATACATTCATGGCCTTTTGACTTTAAAGCCAGTGCCCCTGAATCTTGCACAGCATCAACTTCAATAGCTTCTGTTGTAGAACAAAAAGCCATTGCTAGACTTTTTTTCACAAAAGACCAAGAGCTCGTGGCAATTGCTCTCTTAGTAGCAGAAAATGATTACAACCCCATTTAAAAAGTTGCCAGATAAAATATGGAATGCCTAGTTCAATTTGAATTTCAGATAAACAGCAAATATCTTTTTAGTTATAAGTATGTCCCAAATATTGCATGGAGCATACTTATATCACAAATTTATTTATTTGAAATTCAAATTTTACTGGCTGCCTGTATTTTCATTTGTAATATCTAAAAACTCTATTTCTTTAGAAGTCATATTAATGAATGTAACCCATTACATTTACTGAACATTGCAGCTTGCATAGCACTTTCACCACCTTTAACTTAGCTAATACATGTAGCAAACTTATGAGAAATAAATTATTCACTCTATAACTGAGGACACTGGGCTCAGAAGAGGTAAGAAATTTGCCCGTGATCATAGAGCTCATGAGTGGTATAGCTGGCTTTAAATCTAAGTGTGTCTTATCTTTGTCTTGTTCTCTCTCCTTGATCATCATCCAAAACCAACTCAAGCATCACCTTCTTGGGTAAACCTACTCAGACTTTTCCCAAAAGTGAATTTGTTGTTCCTTTTCTTTTTAATGCTGCCATGGGTGTTTGCACGTGTCATCATTATGGGATACAGCACATTGCTCTGTGACTTTTTTAATATTTTCTTTGCCAGAACTGAATTTCTTTGAGTAGTGTCATAAGCAGAATAATGCCCCTATAAAAGGTGTTTACATCCTAATCATTGGAAACTTTGAATATGTTACCTCACATGGCTGAAGGGACTTTGTAGGTGTGATTAAGGGTAAAGACCTCATGATAGAAAAATGCTTCTCAGTTATCGTGATGGGCCCAATCTATTCACATGCACCCTTAAAATCAAAGAATCCTTCATGGCTGTGATTAGAGGCCAGTGAGGGTGGAGGAAGAAGGGTGAGAGAGATGGAACTCTGTGGGCCTTGAATATGGATAAAGAGGGCCATGAGCCAAGAAGTGTGGTGTGCCTCTACAAGCTTGAAAAAGTATGGACACAGATTTTTTCCCCCCTAAAGCCTCTAGAAGGAAACACAGCTCTCTCAGCACAGTGCCTTGAGTTTAGCCTAGCGAAACTCACTGTAGACTATTCATTTCCACAACTTAAGAAATGTGTGTTGTTTAGTCACTAAGCTCATGGTAATCTGTTAACAGAAGTAATCACAAACTAAGAAGCAGGTACCATTTCAGTCACTGTTGTTTCTTATAACTAGCAAAGTACCAAGCATGTTTATAACAGGTACTAAGAAATTGTTTAGGTGGAAAAGTGAAAATTATAGAACATCACTTCATGATCTGAAAGTTACGGAGAAAGAGTCAGTCAACTAGGGTATGGGGAAGGAAAAGGCTCTCTCCTCATCCTCTGTCCTGAACTAATGAGCATAAACTATCTATATTTCTTAGCCCAATGAGCCATGACCATAAATATGGGGAAAAGGGAACAGTAAGTGATAGCTCCCAAGTGAGCCTTTGTATCATCTTAGTTTTATATGTGATTCTGAAGGGAGACCCCACCCATAGTAGCTTCAGTGATAAAAGTAGTTACAATTTATCTGACAACTATTGTGATAGCACTTCAGCTTTGGCATATCTTAAAATAACCTGGGACACTTGCATAGTTGTGTATTCTTGGGTGTAACCTCTAGAGATTCTGATTCAGCAGATCAGAGGTAGGAGCCAGGTGGTTCTGTGGGCTATTCTGCACCTAGCCAACAAAGGAAAAAAGTATTTCTCGGGAATGCATGTGCCATCTTCAGACCAGAAAAGTAAAAAGAAAGGAATTTCTCTCTTTTTATTTAGTTAGGCTAAAGAAATTGAGCTTTAACCAACAACTGGAAATACAAGGCAACAGTTATGGAGAAATGTTCCCAACTGATCATTTTAATATGGTGACCTTTTTTCTTTCTGCTAAAAAAACTGTAGCACATGCTAAAACTAAAAAGAAAGGTAAAAACCTAAATAGTTGCAAAGAAGAAAATGACAATTTCCTGTAATTTCTCTGCCTGAAGACAGGCTATGGCTAGCATCTTGATTTATTATCCTCTATGCTTTGAGTATGTGTGTTTGTCTTAGTTATTTGAGATCATATTTTACATGCAATTTAATAGCATGCTTTTTTTCCCACTCCACATTGTAGGATATATCCATCCTCCTATGGCCAACTTACTGTAATGAGGTAATTTTTGTTAAATTAGTTTCCTTTAAGAGAACTGGGCGAGTCAAATCTTGAGAAGAGTCTAACAAACAACTTCATGCTCTAAGTCTCTGTATATTATTCTTGAAGAGAAGCAATTAGGTCTTCTTGGAGTGTCAGAGGCATTGAGTCACCTGAAGCTGCTGACTGCTAATCATATTAGACAGAAGTTAATTTTGAGGTAACTTGCCCTCTGGTGCCCCACATGTCAGAGTCTGCAAAGGCTCCTTTATTTACAGTGACATGCAAGTGGGCAATGCCATGTTTCGAGAATAATGTGCTTTCTAGTTTTGCCACCCTCAAATGATTGCAAAGCTTTGTTGGAAAAGACAGAGTTCTAGGACGTTATGAGCATAAGTCATATTGTTGGAAATTGTCTTTCTCTGAAAGTTTCTGGCTGTGGTGCCGTGCCATTTTTCTTCTGGACTTGAATTTGAGTGAATTCCACTTATCATCACTGATAAGTATCTCATTTTCATTTTCAATTCAGTCATAAATTGCTGAAGGTATCCTTAACAGGTAAATTAGAGTATGGTAATAGCACAAACGAGTCTTAGCACTGACATTTATTCACTATGTATTAAATATACATGAGGATGCTTTGAAAAAAAAGGTGATTGCATTAAAAATCATGAACATTGCATCCATCTGGATGCTCCATTGAAATCTTATGTGATTTTCCTAGTCTTTTGGGTCTATTGCTGAAGGAGAAAAAACTTTCATTAGCCTCTTCTGCTAATGAAAAAAAGTTGCTAAGCGAGAATCATGAGACCAAATCAAGAAGGCCAAGTTCTCCATCCCCTCTGCATCCTTTCATGTAAACACACTGGAAGTGGCCATTTCATCTGGTTCAGTCCACTTTATGGCAGTTACAGAAGCCTAAGTGCATATGACTTCATTTACTTCTCTTATCTGATAACTTATCTTGTGTTGCACCATCAAAGGCTGTGCCTCTTTACAGCCAAAGAACCCCGAAAACTATGTTGTTTATGGAAGATTGCAAAGACGAGTGATATTAACAATACTAAATATATTTGTGGTCTCTCACCAATTTTCTAATAGAGTAGCATTAAAACACAGAGGGCATTTCAGAATTCTTAAGGAACTGGTATGAGACATCTTACATTGAGACATCTGTAAATGATCAATAAACTGTAAGGATTAATTGGCTTTTACACTAAGAATGCTGTGTAAAACAGTGCAAAGAACCCTGGGAATATGAGGAATGCTTACCATTCCCCACGCTGCCACTAATAAGCTGTATTAGCTTGAGTGAGTCACTTTACCTGCCTGTGTTGGAGAGAAAAATGACAGGAAAAAATGATAAAATTACATTGCGCACAAGGTCACATAGTACATTTGAAATAAAATCTGAGAAAATACAGGCTTGCAGCAAAAAGCAAAGCCACAAATAAAGTGACTTACCATGAAAAGGTAAGTCAATTTAATCCCCACTGGTGTCTATAAGCTATAAGGAAAAACAAACATCTGGTCATTTGCATAGTTTTGATCACAGAAAGCAAAATATGGTTTGCAGCATGCCCTTGAAAGAAAGCCAACTAATGTGAGGGTGATCACTCAGGAAGGACAGTGGTGGACTCCCAAACAAGGTGATTTTAGAATGCACAGCCACAACCCACAGTATTAATCTTATGGCAAGTCTGTATAAGCCTAATTTGGTTTTGTGGGACTGTCCTGAATATAGAACTAACTGCCTGGGAACCTACCTGCAGGCAAAAGATAAAAGAAAATATACAAGAAAGTTATTGCATAAGTGCCAATGAGAACTTCAGTGTTACTTGAGACCTAGCTATTTCCCACTGACTGGTCATGTCTGTGCAATTGAAAAATCATGTGTTTTTGTAGGCACTTGGCTTTACCTGGGCAACTGGGCTTTGCAAAGGATATGGTTAACAGGCAAAAGGTAGCAATATACTCCCTCAACATCCTTCCTTTGTGATTTGACCTGAGGATGGTACAATATAGGTGGCACTTTCAATCAAAGGCTTTGAAGTAACATAAAACTTGGTTTGAAGTCTGGTTGCACCGTTAGTGAACTGCACAGCCCTGAACAAATTTGCTAAGCCCTCTGAGGCTCAGTTTCCTCTACTGTAAAATGAGGATATTGATAGGTTCTGCATCTATAATTATTATACATGAGAAGATTAGTAATTTGTCTAGGTTTACAAAACTAGACAGGGGCTTCCATTTTAGCTTAGTTGGTAAAGAATCTGCCTGCAGTGCAGGAGACCCGGGTTTGATTCCTGGGTAGGGAAGATACCTTGGAGAAGGAAATGGCTACCCACTCCAGTATTCTTGCCTGGAGAATCCCATGGACAGAGGATCCTGGTGGACTACAGTCCGTGGGCTTGCAAAGAGTCAGATATGACTGAGTCCAGAAATGTGGCTGGCTGAAAATTCAACTTCTTGAATTTCCTGGAGTTTTGGTTATGTATGTCACACAGTTCTGTGCTATTTAATATAATCATAAATATATTGGATAGAGTTTCCAATAAAGCTGTTAACCTGATAAAAAGGGCAAGCCTCTGCTGAAATATACCCTTCTTTAGACTTAGCTTTAGAAATATTGCCTAAAAGTAGAATATCCATCTTTGTAACCATCTTGTTACTAGAAACACACACACACACACAAACACACACACACACACACACACACACACACACACACACACACACACA
>ML664060.1:1052016-1132541 GCA_007570785.1 Antilocapra americana | reverse complement strand
TGATTAATAGAAATTTATTTTCATGGAGTTTGAAATTAAAGAACTAAAAGTATTTGTCTTCACATCCACATTTATATATGAAACTGGAAAACTTCACACATCGTTTAACATTTCATATACCTTTCCTATAAGCTCTCAGTCATGTTATTTAACATGCTGAGCAGCAGTGTTGCTGGTGAAACTGAAATTTGCAATAGCTTATTTTTGCTGAAGACACATAATTTCTGCTGTACTTGATAGGCACTCCTTTGTAAACTTGCCATCTGTATATTTTGATGCCTGTGATTTTATTTTTTCACTCAACAGCCTTTCACAGTGGTGTTACTTATTTCAGTTGCATTTAAAAAAATAGTTGCAGTCCTTTTTTCCAGTTCACTAAGTCTTCCATCAGACATCTTTTCTGTACACCAGTCTTATGTCTTACAATGGTTTGTTTTCTGAAGATGTCTTAAGTTATATTTTTTGGACACAGATTTGCTTTATTTGCATAGAATATGCTTATGCCCAGGCTCCCTACAGCTTATTATTCTGCAGTCTCAATATGAGGCTTATCCCTTGTGGGCTGTGATCACTGCTCCATGTTTATTTTCATCTCTTAGGAATACTAGGTGGCTTACACAATGGAAATTTATCCTTTCACAGTTCCAGAGGCTAGAAACCTGAAATCAAGGTGTTTGCATCACCGTCCTTCTTCTGAAGGCTCTAGGCTAGAAACCTGAAATCAAGGTGTTTGCATCACCGTCCTTCTGAAGGCTCTAGGGAAGAATCCTTTTTTACCCTCTTCCCAGCTTCTGGTGGTGACCCAGCAATTCTTGGCATTCTTGGCTTGCTGCTTCAGCTACTCTGATTTCTGCCCCACTTGTAACATGGCCTTATTCTTGGGTCTGTATCCAAATTTCTCTCCTCTTATAAGGACACTAGCCATTGGTTACAGCTCACACAAGCTACCATGAGCTCAGACTCTATTTCCAATTAAAGTCACATTAGCAGGCACCAGGGGTTAGAACATAAATATTTCTTTTGAAACTTAAGTATTTTACTGAAGTGTGTTTCACATAATGTAAAATTAACCACTTGAAAAATGCAGTGACATTGAGTATATTCACAGTGGACAAACACCATCTCTGTCTAGTTCAAAAACAATTCTGTCATTCCAAAGTAGAGTCCCTTACCATTAAGCCGTTTCTCCCAATTTCTCCTAGCCCTTGGCAACCACCAGTCTGTATTCTGTTTGTATGGATTTATCTATTTTGAATATCTCATGTAAGTGGAATCACAAAACACATCATCTTTTGCATTTGGGTTCTTTGACTTAGCATGTTTTCAAGGTTCATCTACATTAGAGCATATGTCAATACTTTTGATGGCTGGATCATATCCATTGTACAGGTATATAGTAAGTCCTCTACATACGAGCCTTCCAGTGGCAAACTTTTAAAGAGCTGAATGTGAATTCACTTGTCCAGTCACATAGCTTAGGTCTGTTTGGGAAGACACTGTTAGTTTTTGAGGCATAGGACCTGAACATAGAACAGGATACAAAGTTTGCAGCAACTGTTCATAATGCAGTACAGTGTTACCATCTTAGCTATGATGAGGGAGAAATAAATGCTACTACCCAGACATCACTGGATCATGTTTTAAGAGGATTAGCTCAGTTCAGTCACTCAGTCATGTCCACCTCTTTGTGACCCCCAAGGACTGCAGCATGCCAGGCTTCCCTGTCCATCACTAACTCCCAGAGCTTTCTCAAACTCATTTCCATCGAGTTGGTAATGCCATCCAACCATCTCATCCTCTGTCATCCCCTTCTCCTCTGCCCCTCCATATTTCCCAGCATCAGGGTCTTTTCCAATGAGTCCACTCTTTGCATCAGGTGGCCAAAGTTTTAGAGTTTCAGCTATAGCATCAGTCCTTCCAATGAATATTCAGGACTGATTTCCTTTAGGATGGACTGGTTGGATCTCCTTGCAGTCCAAGGGACTCTCAAGAGTCTTCTCCAACACCACAGTTCAAAAGCATCAATTCTTCAACACTCAGCTAGTTCATCTCTCACATCCATGCTTGGCTACTGTAAGACAAAACTGAACCCAGCAAGGAATCTGTATCTTTAACACGAGGAATGAGTGAAATTGCAGTTTGCCCCCCATCTCCTATTGTTGATAATCCTTCAGTTCTTTTGCCACATCTATTTGCCATGAAATGATGGGACTAGATGCCATGATCTTAGTTTTTTGAATGTTGAGTTTCAACCAGCCATGAAATTAAAAGATGCCTGCTCCTTGAAGGAAAAGCTGTGACAAAATTAGACAGCATATTAAAAAGCAGAGACATCACTTTGCTGACAAAGGTCCATCTAGTCAAAGCTAATGGTTTTTCCAATAGTCATGTATGGATGTGACAGGTGGACCATAAAAAAGGCTGAGCACTGAAGAATGGATGCGTTTGAACTGTGGTGTTGAAGAAGACTCTTTTTTTTAAGTCCCTTAGACTGCAAGGAGATAAAATCAGTCAATCCTAAAGGAAATCAACCCTGAATATTCATTGGAAGGACTGGTGCTAAAGCTCCAATACTTTGGCCACCTGATATGAAGAGAAGAGTCATTAGAAAAGACCCTGATGCTGAGAATGATTGAGGGCAGAAGGAGAAGGGGTGGACAGAGGACGAGATGGTTGGATAGCATCACTGACTTAATGGACATGTGCTTGAGCAAACTCAGGGAGTGGTGAAGTGGTGACAGGGAAGTCTGGTGGGAGAAAAGTTATAACCAACATAGATAGCATATTAAAAAGCAGAGACATTACTTTGCTAACAAAGGTCCATCTAGTCATAGTTATGTTTCTTCCTGTAGTCATGTATGGATATGATAGTTGGAGTATAAAGAAAGCTGAGTGCCAAAGAATTGATGGTTTTGAACTGTGGTGTTGGAGAAGACTCTTGAGAGTCCCTTGGACAGAAAGGAGATCCAACCAGTCCATCCGAAAGGAAATCAGTCCTGATTATGCATTTGAAGGACTGATGCTGAAGTTGAAACTCCAATACTTTGGTCACCTGATGAGAAGAGCTGACTCATTTGGAAAGACCCTGATCTGGTATGATTGAAGGCAGGAGGAGAAGGGGACTACAGAGGATGAGATGGTTGGATGGCATCACTGACACAATGGACATGAGTTTGAGTAAACTCCAGGAGTTTGTGATGGACAGAGAGGTCTGGCGTGCTGCACTCCATGGGGTAGCAAAGAGTCAGACACAACTGAGAGACTGAACTGAACTGAATGTGTGTGAAGTAGTACTTCTTCGTTTTGATTTGCATTTCCACAATTACTTTGGTATGATGTTGAGCATCTTTACATATATCTACTTGGCATTTTGTGTATCTTCATGAATAAATGTCTGTTTATACTTTTCCCATTGAAAATATTTAGTTGTTTGTCCTTTGGTTGTTTAGATACAAGTTCTTTGTATAATTTGGATACTTAAGCTTCTCAGATACCCTTTAGAAATATTTTTCTTTCATTTTGTAGGTTGTATTTTCACTTTCTTGATAATGTCCTTTGTACAAAAGTTTTTCATTTTGATGACATCCAATTTATCTATTTTCCTTTTATTGCTCATGGTTTTTGTGTCACTTATAAGAATCTATGGCCAAATCCAATGCCATAATGATTTATGTCTGTTTCCTGTTTCTTTCTAAAGATGTACATTTTGGAGTGTCACAGTTAAACCCAAAATGTGATTTCAACATCCTGACCACATCTGTGCCATTGATAAAGGGAAAAATTATATAGGGCATGTTCAGTGCCTTGAAGAACATAATAGAGAATGAAGCATAACACTTTGATCACATCCATTTGTTCACTATTTAATCTTAATTTTAAAGTTACATTCATCTGTAAAAGAGAAGGTTGAAATGCTATTGTTTAGTTTTATGCCCATATGCTTAACTCAAAATTCAGTTATAAGAGGGGGAGAATATGCATTTATGGAAAACTAGCCATCATTATATCAAGTTAAATATTAGGTTGGTGCGAACGTAATTGTGGTTTCAGACTATGAATTTTAAATCATTATAACTAGGTTCAAACACATCTGTATTAGTCAAAATAGTAACCATTGCAATCAAGTTATTTTTTCCAATGAGAAGTAAGTTTGTTTAATCCTGTAGCATAAAAATCCAAGCCTTGGGTTTCAGTGAATTCTTGGCAAGCATTTTCTGCCTCCTGTTAGTTGTGGAATTATTTCCCTGCAAAAAGTTGCTGAGATGCTTGAAGAAGTAATAGTCAGTTGGTGAGAGGTCAGATGAATATGGCAGATGAGGCAAAACTTTGTAACCCAATTTGTTCAAATTTTGAATCATAGGTTGTGCCACATGCAGTTGGTTGTTGTTGTGGAGAAGAATTGGACCCTTTCTGTCGATCAGTGCAGGCTGCAGGCATTGCAGTTTTCAGTACATCCCATTGATTTGCTGAGCATACTTTTCAGATGTAATGGTTTTGCAGGATTCAGAAAGCTGAAGTGGATCATATGGGCAGGAGACCACCAAACAGTGACTGTGACCTTTTTTTGGTGCAAGTTTGGCTTTGGGAAATGCTTTGGATCTTCTTTTGGGTCCAGCCACTGAGCTAGTCATCGCAGGTTGTCATATAAAATCGACTTTTCATTGCACATCAAATCCAAGCGAAACATTGCTCATTGTTGCCGCATAGAATAAGAATATGACACTTTTAAAAATGATGTGGATTTTTTTTTTGCAGTCAGCTCACGAGGCACCCACTTATTGTGCTTTTTCACCTTTCCAATTTGCTTCAAACGCTGAATGATCACAGAAAGATTTACGGTTAGTTCTTTGGCAACTTCTCATGTAGTTGTAAGAGAATCAGCTTCAATGAGTGCTCTCAATTGATCATGTCAACTTCCAATGGCCAGCTATTGCACTCCTCATCTTCAAGGCTCTCATCTCCTTTGCAAAATTTCTTGAATCACCACTGCACTGTACATTCCTTAGCAGTTGCTGAACCAAATGTGTTGTTGATGTTGCCAAGTTGTTTCTGCTGCTTTACAACCCATTTTGAAGTTTAATAAGAAAATTACTTGAATTTTTTTTGTCTAACATCAATTCCATACTGTAAAATACACATAAGTAATATCATTGCCAAAAAAATAAAGCAAGAAATGTGCATTAAAATGATGTTTAACATAACCACATTTATTTGCGAATGTATGACAATATTAAAGGCAAATATCAACAATGTAAAAACTGCAATTACTTTTGCACCAACCTCATGTTTCAGGGTTATACTTTTTTTTATTATAATGTTTTGACATTTTGTAGATATTGCTTTTTTATCAGACAACTGTTGCTCTGGAGAACTTTGAGGTCTTTCTTATCCTCCTTCTGTTTCTGTTTCTGCCTAGAAGACTAAAAAATTATCTTTTAGCCCTTGAAATTAAATAGTATAACCATAATAATGGAATCATGATAATTTTATACCCATTTTTTAAGTTCAATATGACATTTTGATCTTCAGGTTCTGATATTATTTTAATTATGTCTTTGATTATGCTTCCATTTCTAGTTAGAAATTTTGCCTCAAGGATATTGGTTATATTTGGTTTTCATAAGTGACTACTCAACTACTTGCTATTTCTACGCTATATATTAGTTCAATAATGATGTTTTAGTCCTCAATTTCCTTGGCTTTGTACCATTCCTTTTAACTTTCATTTTGATGTTTTATTGTATCATTTTTACCTCTTATTAAGTTACCTTCTGTTTAAGCAGTATTTCCTGAAGATATTGTCCTTTATATTCCCTTTTGAATAAAATCTTTATCTCTTTTGCTTGCTATTTGTCAGGCTTCCTCCATCATCTTCTGTAGACTTTTTACAAAGATCCCTTTACATTTTTTGTTTTGTTTTGTCTTTTATAACTTTTATTGGAGTATGGTTGAGTTACAATGTTGTGTCAGGTATCCTGCAAGGTGAAACAGTTATGTACATCTATCCACTCCTTTTTAGACTCTCTTCCTTTGTAGGTCATTCCAGAGTATTGAGTAGGGTTCCCTGTGCTGTACAGTAGGTCCTTATTAGTTATCTGTTTTATACATGGTGTGTGTATATGTCATTCCCAGTCTCCCAATTATCCCCACCTTACCATCTTGTTAACTGTTTTTTTCTACATCTGTGACTCTATTTCTGTCTTATAAATTCATTTGTACCATATTTTAGATTCCATATCATAAGATATGATATTTGTCTTCTTCTGTCGGACTGACTTGATTCATGATAGTCTCTATGTCCATCCAATTGCTGCAAATGGCATTATTTTGTTCTTTTTATTGCTGAGTAATATTCCATTGTATATATGTACCACATCTTTATTCTTCTGTAGATGGATATTTAGGTTGCTTCCATGTTCTGCATATTGTAAATTGTGCTACAATATACATTGGGGTGCATGCAACGTTTTAAATTATGGTTGTTTTTCCCCTCATATATGCCCAGGAATGGGATTGATGGATCATATGGTATTTCTGTTTTTAGTTTTTAAAGAAACCTCTATAATCTCCATAATGGTTGTACCAATTTAAATTCCCACTAACAGTGTAGGAAGGTTCTATTACACCATCTCCAGCATTATTTGTAGATTTTTTTGATAATGGCCATTCTAACTAGTGTGAGGTGATACCTCACTGCAGTTTTGATTTGCATTTCTCTAATAATTACTGATGTTGAGCATCTTTTCATGTACTCTTTGGCCATTTGTATGTTTTCTTTGGAGAAATGTCTATTAAGATTTTCTGCCATATTTTGATTTTTTAAAAATTTGATACTAACCTGTGTGAGCTATCTGTATATTTTGCAGATTACTTTCTCATTTGTCACATCATTTGCAAACATTTTGTCCCATTCTGAGGGTTGATTTTTTTTGTTTGCTTGTTGTCTTTATGATTTCCTTTACAAAAGCTTTTAAGTTTAATTAGGTACCATTATTTATTTTCATTACTCTAGGAGGTGGGTCAAAAAAGATGTTGCTGCAATTTATATCAAAGAGTATTCTGCCTGTGTTTTCGTCTAAGAGTTTTATAGTGTCTGGCCTTACATTTAGGTCTTTAATCCATTTCAAGTTTATTTTTGTGTATGGTTTTAGAGAATGTTCTAATTTCATTATTTTACATGTAGTTATCCACTTGGCCCAGTACTGCTTATCAAAAAGACTGTCTTTTTCCATTGTATGTTCTTGGCTCTTTTTTTAATACTTTTAAAAAATCTTTAATTATTGGAACTTCCATGGTGGTCCAGTGGGGAAGGCTTCACTCTTCCACTGCAGGGGGCATGAGTTTGATCCCTGGTCAGGGGAATAAGATCCCACATACTGAGTGGCATGGCCAAAAAATTGAAAAAAATTCTAGTTATACTAAAAACATGCAGTTCTAACCAGTATATTTGTTTCTTTTTATATACTTTGAAAGAATTTCTCTTGACTCTCATTTCACCTTGTTGGGAAATTATTTTCCTTCTTAGGCATAATTTGAGAGCTGAGTTTCCTCCAGACTACAGGAGTGAATATGGTTTAAAAAAAAAGGTATCAGTTGGGTCTGTAAGCAGAATTGGTTGCCACACTTGGGTTTTGTCTTATCTTCTAAGATCTTGGGAAATGTCCTAGAACTTTTCTTGAGATTTTCCAGAGAGAGAGAGACCTTAGCACATCAGATAGGCTACCCTGTCAATGGTGGAACATTAAGTCTTAACTGTGTCAAAGTGAGTCAGCCAGGTTTAGTTTCCCTTTTTGCTGTTTTTCTCACAAGGAGCATTTTTACCCTTCTCAAGCAGTACTTCACTCTCTCAAGAAGAATATAAGAGGCCAAGTAGAAGGAGGCTGTGTATTAAGGACTGCGAGGAGATAGTCAGGGTTTTCAGATGTCATTTCTCTCATCTCCCACTCCAGGTTTTGTTTCTTTTCTTCTTGGTCTTCTGTTTAACTAACTTTCTGTTGATTGCTGATGCTAATGAGTTCTGGGTTTTTATGATCCTTCTGTTTTCCTCTTCAGGTCTCCTCCCAGCAGGAAATTGAAAATCATAGCAAATTCTAGCAGCTTTTCCAGATTGTGGTTAAAGGAAAAGAGGTTTGGGATTTGGGTTTTTCAGTAATAGTACTGTCTGCATCTTTGAACAAATTTGCTCATGATTTCTCTCCTTCAGTCAAACTCTGAATTTGGGGGTAATTTGTGAAATTTCCAGGTCAGGTTTATTCGCCTCTCATTGAAGTTTCTCTCATTGTTTCTTTGGAGGAAGAAATTGAGCTCTGTGGATCCTCAGTAAGCTGTGTGGGGCAGAATCCTTATAAACGTTCATATTTATTTGGGCTGTTCTCATCTTCCACCTTTGTTTGATTGTTCCTTAGGTCAAAGGGCCACATGGTGGATGGGCTTAGGTGAAGCAAAGTAAGTTCTATCAGTAAGAAGAAGAGTTGATGAACAGGTTGGGGTAGATGATCAACAGTGCCTAGCAAAATATGAAGCTAATTGGTTCCTATCCCTTTATGAAATGATCTCTATTGCTTCTCAGTATTGTCTCCATTTTTGTAATAATATCTTCAGTCTTCTCTTAAAAGTTTAAAGGACTTTGTAAAAGATTTAAAAAATACGTTCTTTTTTTTCATGTATCAGATAAGATTATTTTTAAAAAAGGATACTTACTGCCAGCCAGGTTATGAAGGGGGAAAAATAAAGCAACACTCTTATATAGAGCTTCTGGGAAAGCAAATTAACACAAAGCTTTCTGGAAGTAAACTTGGCAACATGTATCAGCGTTTAAAATGTGCATGATTTTTTATTTGAAATAAAGATTTCCCTTGCAGATATTTATTGTAAGTCAATAATCATGCATGTGGGCAAAGGAGATGTAAGGATGGTCACTGTAGTATTTAATGCTAAAGAATTTGAAGCTAATAATCAGGACATTTTTATATACATTTAAAATGTGATTTTATGCAACATTAAACAAGATGATGTAGACACTGCAATTATTTGCCATTACTTGAGCATTTGCTTTGTGATTCCCCCCCCCCTTTTTTTATTGTGTTGGTTTTGCCATACAATGACATGAAACCGCCATGGGTTTACATATGCTCCCCCTCAAGAACCCCCTTCCCTCCCCCTGGGACATCTCGGTGCACCAGCCCCGAGCATCAATCCTGGGCTGGCTATTGATTTCACATATGACAATTAACATGTTTCAATGCCATTCTCCCATATCATCCCACCCTTGCCCTCTTCCACAGAGTCCACGAGTCTATTCTATACATCTGCGTTCCTTTTGCTGTCTTGCATGCTGGGTTCTGGTTACCATCTTTCTAAATTCCATATATATGCGTTAGTATACTGTATTGTTGTTTTTCCTTCTGGCTTACTTCACTCTGGATAATAGGCTCCAGTTCCGTCCACCTGAGTAGAACTGCTTCAAATGAATTTCTTTTTAATGCTGAGTAATATTCCATTGTGTATATGTACCACAGCTTTCTTATCCATTCGTCAGTTGATGGGCATCTAGGTTGCTTCCATGTCCTGGCTATTGTAAACAATGCAGCGATGAACATTGGGGTACATGTGGCTCTTTCAATTCTGGTTTCCTCGGTGTATATGCCCAGCAGTGGGATTGCTGGGTCATATGGCAGGTCTATTTGCAGTTTTTTAAGGAACCTCCACACTGTTTTCCATAGTGGCTGTCCTAGTTTGCATTCCCACCAACAGTGTAGGAGAGTTCCCTTTTCTCCACATCCTCTCCAGCATTTATTGCTTGTAGATTTTTGGATGGCAGCCATTCTTACTGGTGTAAAGTGATATCTCATTGTGGTTTTGATTTGCATTTCTCTGATAAGGAGTGATGTTGATCATCTTTTCATGTGTTTGTTAGCCATTTTTATGTCTTCTTTGGAGAAATGTCTGTTAAGTTCTTTGGCCCACTTTTTTATTGGGTCATTTATTTTTCTAGCATGGAGCTGCAGGAGTTGCTTGTATATTTTTGAGATTAATTCTTTGTCCGTTGCTTCATTGGCTATTATTTTCTCCCATTCTGAAGGCTGCCTTTTCACCTTGCTTATAGTTTCCTTTGTTGTGCAAAAGCTTTTAATTTTAATTAGGTCCCATTTGTTTATTCGTGCTTTTATTTCTGATATTCTGGGAGGTGGGTCATAGAGGATCCCACCTGGTTTATGTCGGAGAGTGTTTTGCCTATGTTTTCCTCTAGGAGTTTTATAGTTTCTGGTCTTATGATTAGATCTTTGATCCATTTTGAATTTATTTTTGTGTATGATGTTAGAAAGTGTTCTAGTTTCATTCTTTTACAAGTGGCTGTCCAGTTTTCCCAGCACCACTTGTTAAAGAGATTGTCTTTCCTCCATTGTATATTCATTCCTCCTTTGTCAAAGATAAGGTGTCCATAGATGTGTGGATTTATCCCTGGGCTTTCTATTTTGTTCCATTGATCTATATTTCTGTCTTTGTGCCAGTACCATACTGTCTTAATGACTGTGGATTTGTAGTATAGCCTAAAGTCAGGTAGGTTGATTCCGCCAGTTCCATTCTTCTTTCTCAAGATTGCTTTGGCTATATGAGGTTTTTTGTATTTCCATACAAATTTTGAAATTATTTGTTCTAATTCTCTGAAAAAGACCTCTGGTAGCTTGATAGGAATTGCATTGAATCTATAGATTGCTTGATTCTTCCAATCCACGAACACAGTATATTTCTCCATCTATTTGTGTCCTCTTGATTTCTTTCATCAGTGTTTATAGTTTTATATATACAAGTCTTTTGTTTCTTTCGGTAGAAATACTCCTAAGTATTTTATTCTTTTTGTTTCGATGGTGAATGGAATTGTTTCCTTAATTTCTCTTTCTGTTTTCTCATTGTTAGTGTATAGGAATGCCAGGGATTTCTGTGTGTTGATTTTGTATCCTGACACTTTACTATATTCACTGAGAAGCTCTAGTAATTTTCTGGTAGAGTCTTTAGGGTTTTCTATGTACAGGATCATGTCATCTGCAAACAGAGAGAGTTTTATTTCTTCTTTTCCAATCTGGATCCTTTTAATTTCTTTATCTGCTCTGATTGCTGTGGCCAAGACTTCCAAAACTATGTTGAATAGTAGTGGTGAGAGTGGGCACCCTTGTCTTGTTCCTGACTTCAGGGGAAATGGTTTCAGTTTTTCACCATTGAGGATAATGTTTGCTGTGGGTTTGTCCTATATAGCTTTTATTATTTTGAGGTATGTTCCTTCTATTCCTGCTTTTTGGAGGGTTTTTATCATAAATGGATGTTGACTTTTGTCAAAGGCTTTCTCTGCATCTATTAAGATAATCATGTGGTTTTTTTTTCAATTTATAATGTGGTGTATTACATTGATTGATTTGTGAATATTGAAGAATCCTTGCATCCCTGGATAAAGCCTAGTTGATCATGATGTATGATCTTTTTAGTGTGTTGTTGGATTCTATGTGCTAGAATTTTGTTAACGATTTTTGCATCTATGTTCATCAGTGATATTAGTTTTCTTTTTTTTTTGGAATCCTTGTTGGGTTTTGGAATTAGGGTGATGGTGGCCTCATAGAATGAGTTTGGAAGTTTACCTTCCTCTGCAATTTTCTGGAAGAGTTTGAGTAGAATAGGTGTTAGCTCTTCTCTAAATTTTTGGTAGAATTCAGCTGTGACGCCATCTGGTCCTGGGCTTTTGTTTTTTGGAAGATTTCTGATTACGGTTTCCATTTCCGTGCTTGTGATGGGCCTATTAATATTATCTATCTCTTCCTGGTTTAGTCTTGGAAAGTTGTACTTTTCTAGGAATTTGTCCATTTCATACAGGTTGTCCAGTTTATTTGCTTATAGTTACTGATAATAGTCTCTTATGATCCTTTGTATTTCTGTGTTTTCTGTTGTGATCTCTCCATTTTCATTTCTAATTCTGTTGATCTGGTTCTTCTCCCTTTGTTTCTTGATGAGTCTGGCTAATGGTTTGTCAATTTTATTTATCTTCTCAAAGAATCAGCTTTTGGCTTTGTTAATTTTTGCTATGGTCTGTTTTGTTTCCTTTGCATTTATTTCTGCCCTGATCTTTAAGATTTCTTTCCTTCTACTAGCCCTGGGCTTCTGCATTTCTTCCTTTTCTACTTGCTTTAGGTGTAAAGTTAGGTTATTTATTTGACTTTTTTCTTGTTTCCTGAGGTGAGCTTGTATTGCTATGAACTTTCCCCTTAGCACTGATTTTACTGTGTCCCATAGGTTTTGGGTTGTTGTGTTTTCATTTTCATTGGGTTGTCGTGTTTTCATTTTCATTCATTTCTATGCATATTTTGATTTCTTGCTATATGATTTGCATATATTATTTCAGTTAATAATTTAATGAACTTTGTGAGTAGGTAATGTAATCACTCTCATTTTAGAAATGAAGATAAAGGATTACAGATATTCACCAGAGATAAGACAAAAACAAGATTTGAGTAAAGAAATGTCTCTATGTATTAAAATGAAATGGAAAGTTTTGTTGAAGTATAATTAATATACAACATACCACATGTATTAAAGTTGTATAATTTTGTAAGTTGACAAGTATAAAACTATCACTGCAATCAAGAGAGTGAACATACCCATCACCTACCAAAGTTCGTGTCCTTTTTGAATCCTTCTTTCCTACTGCTGCCCTCCGTCATATCTGTACTGAATTTCTTTTGTCACTTTGTCAAAAATTATGCGGCCATATGTGTGTGCCTACTTCTGGAAACTATATTGTTTCCTTGATCTATTTTTCTATTATTTACATCAGCACCGTAGTTTCTTGAATATTGCAATACAAGAATACAATTTGAAGCCAGGTAATGGCAATCTTTTTTCTTTATTCCTCTTTTTCAAAGTTTCTTTGGCTCTTTAAACTTTCACATAAATTCTAGCATCAGTTTGTTAATTACTACAATAAAGCCTGCTGGTATTTGGAATGTGATTGTGTTGAGTCTGTAGATCAGTGTGAGGAGAACTGACATGTTAGCAGTGTTGAATTATCCCATCCATGAATCTGATATGCCTCTCCATTTAATTTGGCCTTCTTTAATAAACCCAGCAATGTAGTTCAGTGTATAGGAACTCATATTTTTTTCAGATTTCTCATTAGATATTTTTATAATTTTGATGCTCTGGTAAGTGGTATTGTATATTTAGTTTCCAATTATTCTTCAGTGGCATATAGAAATATAACTGATTTTTGTGTATTCACATTATATTCTGCTAACTTGCTCAACTAACTTATTAGTTCTGGTATCTTTCCGGTGATTCCATTGGATTTTCTACATAGATAATCATGTCATCTGTGAATAAAGACAGTTTTATTTCTTTTCCAAAGGAAATGTTAATTATTTCTTTTTATTGATTTTTCCTGCTGGATAGACTTGCCAGTACAATGTTGACCAGAAGTGAAGAAAGTAGAAACCCATGTCTTAATATCAAGAGGGAAAACATTCAGTCTTATAACTTATACTGTTAACTACCAGTTTTTTATAGATTCCCTTTATCAGGTTGAGAAAGTTGCCTTCTATGGTTTGTTTTCTATGTGTTTAATTGTTGGATTTGGTAAAATATGTTTTCTGTGTTTATTGAATATGATTGAACATAAAATTATGTTTTGAAAATTAGTTAATACATTCTATATTTTTTAAATTGAAATATAGCTGATTTACAATATAAGTTGTAGATGATATTTAACTATTTAATCAAGACTACTTGCCTTGGGGAAACCCTAACTGGCCATAGTATGTTATCCATTTTACATATTAGTTCATTCTTGCTGTCTTACTCCAGGTGGCTTCATTTGATATGTCTTCAAACACAGAAACCTTTCTTACTGTAATGTCTCATATGCCATTAATCTCATCCAGTGACTATATCATCTCAAGTACTGTAGTTTCCTTCTCTTAAACTTTTTTATGACCCTTTTATGCCTTCCATGTTTGTACTTAACATTTTGAACATATGGAATATAGTTAGAGTAACTGTTTAAATGTCCTGGCCATTAACTCAAATTCTTGTTTCAGTTCTGAGTTCATCTCCATATGTCAGCATTGTTTTAATGTGAATTTCTATTTAGTGAGATTAACCATTATTTCAGGTGGTTAAGAGTCAGTACTATGCCTGTCTTATAAATTTTCAGTTCATGTGTTTTTCACATCTTTCTATCAGTTTTGGGATCCTTTGTCTCATTGTTTTTTAAAGCTATATATTATTGGTATTTGTTGTTTTAGTTTTAAGTCATGTCCAGCTCTTTTGAGATTCCATGGACTGTAGCCTGCCAGGCTCCTTCTGTCCCTGGGATTTCCCAGCAAGAATACCAGAGTGGGTAGCCATTCCTTTTTCCAGGGGGTCTTCCTCAGACAGGACTAGAACTCAGGTCTACCCGAATAGACCTCTGAGCCACCAGGGGAGCCTAGGAACGATCTATGTCTAAAGCTACCACCCATTTCCTCCAAGGCCAAGATCTGGAATTAGTAGAGGCCTTTACTATTGAGCTTAAATGCACAGAACGTACTCACAAATGCTCTTCCAAGGAACTGGAAGCTTATTATATAGCTTTTCATGAATGTGACGCCCTCCTAGTGTCCCTCCTCACTGGAGTAAGGTAAATGCCATTTCTCCAGGAGATGGAAAGGAGGTAAGATATTCACAGTACCAGCAGTAACACAAGGTGGGAAAAGTGTCTGGTGATGGAGGAACCATACTGAGAAGTGGTTTTCACATAAAGTTCTCATGACTATGTTTAAGCAAAGCCCTTCCCTGGGTTCATTCTAAAGTCTTAGGTTGTAGCTTCCTTTAAGAAAACACCCTGTACAACTTCCAGCATGGGGATATATTCCTCTACTCACCTATAGTGTTAAAATTCAAGTCTGAGTATTACACTTTAAATGAACTCCATCTCCTAGACTTGAAACAAGATGAGAGTACCCAGTTTAACAAGTGTATTGACTAGACACTTTGATAGCCTGGAGCGATTTCAGTCTGGAAATAGAAAACTGAGGAGAGCTATATGGACAGGTGGAAAAGGAGTTGACATAGAAAAGTTTCCTGTTAGGAGCCGAGAAGTTCATCATGGTACACAAAAAGAGTTGTAAAAGGTAAATAGGGTGATTTAAATTTCCACTTAAATATGGCCTCATTACCTTGGAGGGATTTTAGATAAGACACCTAAATTAGTAGCTAATGGTGACAGGTGGGAGGGAACAGAATGAAACATTAGGGTAGATGGCCATGGGGAAAGGCATGGAGGAGACATTCTCTCCATGCCATGTGTGCCACCAGAATTGAGGCAAGGGAGGTAAGAGATGGGACATCACTTTGGGATACATATTTAAAGGGTACTAAATAAACCCCTTTCATCCAAGCAGATTATTTTGGAGTCCCCTTCATGTCAGTTCCTCTGCCACGAGATCCATGGAGGTGTTGGGAGCAGTGCTTTTAGATGAGTGCTAGGAGAGCTACCACTGGCTGGAGCACTAACTTTATGACCAATCAAAGGGTCATGGATTCTCTTTAACTTGTGTGTGTGTGTGTGTGTGTGTGCGTGCGTGCGTGCGTGCGTGTGCGTGTGTTAGTCGCTCAATTGTGTCTGACTCTTTGTGACCCCATAGACTGTAGCCTGCCAGGCTCCTCTGTCCATGGTATTTCCCAGGCAAGAATACTGGAGTTGGGTTGCCATTCCCTTCTCCAGGGGATCTTCCTTTACTTGGGAGGTGTATACATAGGAAGGATAGGAGACCTGGGAGAGATTGCTGCTTGGCTTCAACATGGATGAGGTGCCTAGCAAATGAGAGGAGACTAGCACACATATTGAACAACCAACTCTGGCAAAGAACAATCATCTCCTAGAAAGAAACAACCAACCACAAGTGCAGAACAACCACTCAGGACATGAAGGAGAGGATGACCCCCTGTCAATCCAAGTGCAGAGACAGTGCCAATGTCAGATGACCCTACGCTTGCTCCATCCACTTCTTGCTCATGGATCCCCCACCCCAGATGCTCATGCTGTTCATGCCTGGCACCAACCTCCGCACCCCCCACCCGACCTGCTCAGCCAGTACTGGATGTGAAGAGTCTCTGCATCCAGTCTCCATCTTCTTCCCCCAAACTAATGTTGTGCTCCCTGTACCCAAGTGAGGAGAAATGTCCCTGCAAGTGTGTGCAGCCCCAAGATCCCTGAATCCCCGTTGAAGAAAACATTAGGGAAATGAGACCCCATGACATCCGACTGTTCTCTCCAGCTGATGAGAAGAGGGAATCAAAGTAAGAGACCACAGCTCCAGCCGGAGCAGAATCAAGACCCCCCAGAGAATCCATCCCGTCCCAGTTATGCCCTGTGTATCCAGAGGCTTGGACACCAGCAGCCATCTGCTCCATCCCCAGAGGAGCCTGTGGTGAAAGGGCCACCCTTGCAGAGATGAAAGGGTGCGCTGAGAGGGTACACAGAAGCTGATGGTCGAAATCAACAAGATCTGAGGGAGAGACTGTGTGTGGTGTATGTGGGTGTGTATCTGCCAGTTCTCTGGTTTGTCAGGGTGAGAGGGAGGGAAGGGTGGGGCAGGTGTGGCAGAGGGGTGGGAGAAGGGTCCTGTGGGGTCAGGAGCCAGACTTGGAGGGCTATAGTCAGCCAGACACTGAGGATAAGGTTGAGGTGAGGACTCAGAACTAAAGACAGATTCCTAAATACTTACTCCCATTTGCAGAAAGAAAAGGATTTGGAGTTTCTACTTCTGTGTGTGTGTGTGTGTGTGTGGTGGAGGGCCTCCAGATGAGTTGAGATGTGATGTATATGGGTGACAATAGAACACCCCCCATAAAAGCAGATACATTACGTCTAGGCCACTTACTTCATAGACAACGTTTGTGTTACACGGTATCCTATGCTATAACCCACTAAAGGCCCTCAGAAAAATTAAAACCCCCAAAACTTCCTCCTATTGAATGTCACCAGCAGCATCCATAAACTCTAAAATGATGGTATTTGTAGGCCATAATCCCTACATGAATTAGGGTACCTTCTTGCCTGGAACCTTGGGGAAGAACAGTGGCCAGTGGAGGGTGGAGCAGTGTGAGGGTGCGGGTCATAATGAGAAGACTTGTCTAATGAGAATTTTGATTCATTTAAAAAAATTTAATTAATCTAGTATTTTATTGAAGTCTAGCTGATTTATAATGTGTTCATTTCTGCTGTATAGCATAGTGACTCAGTTCTACACATATATACATTTTTTTCATATTCTTTTCTGTTATGGTTTATCAGAGGATATTAAATATACTTCCCTGTGCTATATATTCAGATCTTATGTATCCTTAAAAGAATTTTAAGTGAAAATAAAATCAATTTAAACCTAGTCCTGTTTTTATTATCTCCTCTGTATGCCAGCATTTGTAAATAATGCGAGTTATTAAATATTCAACTGCCTCCAAAAATCTTTCTTGGTGTGATATTCAAGGTTCTGACATGAAGTATAGAGGACTGAATTAATAGTATTCCTCAAGTTAATTGTTCAGGACTCTCTGCTGTTTATCTACTCATTTATTCTCCTTTGTTTCCACTCCCCAGCTTTATTCTACTTTTCCTCACAGTTAGTCATTCTAATCAATTTTATGTACATCCTCCCTCTTGCTTGAGTGTTAATAAAGTGCACATTATGGTTTATGGGCATGCATTTTAAGTTTATCTGTTATATATCACCGTTTCTTACTATTTCACTCAGAAGTATTTTTAAGATCTACCCATGTTTCTCTTTGTATGTCTACTCTGTTTCTTTATTTTTTTCTATTTTTTAAATTTATTTATTTAATTGGACACTAATTACTTTACAATATTGTAGTGTTTTTTGCCATACATTTACATGAATCAGCCATGGGTGTACATGTGTTCCCCATCCTGAACCCCCCTCCCACATCCCTCCCCATCCCATCCCTCAGGGTCATCCCAGTGCACCAGCCCTGAGCACCCTGTCTCATGCATCGAACCTGGTCTAATGATCTATTTCACATATGATAATATACATGTTTCAATGCTATTCTATCAAATCATTCCACCCTTGCCTTCTCCCACAGTCCAAAAGTCTGTTCTTTACATCTTTGTCTCTTTTGCTGTCTCGCATATAGGGTCATCATTACCATTTTTCTAAGTTCCATCTACTCTGTTTCTTATCTTGAATATTTGAGAATTTTTTTTACTGTATAAAATTCAGAAAGATACTTAGACTTGTAATTTTACACATAATATTCTTACTCAAATAGTAAATGTCTTTTTTTAAAAAAAATTTTTATTGGCTTTGCCATACAATGACATGAAACTGCCATGGGTTTACATATGCTCCCCCTCCAGAACCCCCCTCCCTCCTCTCTCCCGATTCCCTCCCCCTGGGAAATCTCGGTGCACCAGCCCCGAGCATCCATCCTGGGCTGGCGATTGATTTCACATATGATAATTAACATGTTTCAATGCCATTCTCCCATATCATCCCACCCTTGCCCTCATCCACAGAGTAAATGTCTTAATTGCTTACCAAGTGATATTTTAGTTTTTAGTTTAAATTCAACTTTATATCTTGATAATACCAATGAAAAAATTAAACATTTGTTAAAATAATTAAAGTAGTGTAATCATTCATGTGGCCTTCTACTATTTGGCTTAATTACATTGGAATGAGATTTATCTGTTGAATAGTTATTGTGTTGTAACTAACACTTTCTGGAAAAAAAACAATTGAGCTTGAGGCAGTTATTGGGCTTGATTAATCAGAAAGAATATCAGTGATTCAAGTTTTGTGCTGGGGTAATAGTGGATTAATTTCTCTCCATATCTATAGGAAATAAGGTGAATGGGACACCTCGCTGAAAGACAAAGCTAACCTATTTACTGGATTTTAGATAGAAAAACAGTGGCTTTCATCTTTTGACCCTAGTTTTCTTCATAAATGACTGGAAGGGTGATCCTGCATCACGGCTTGGTGATTTGTTCTGGTGAGTTCGCTACCCCGATGAGAAAGGGCAATCAGGCACAGCACCACTCAGTTCAGTGATGTTGGACGTGTTGCTTCTCAGTTTTGGGGGAGCGCTGTCAGGAGGGAGAGTCATAAGGCATATTAGATGAGTCAGAAATTTAAGGCTCAGCTTTGTCTTGCTGAGTGGTTTGTTTTTTTGCGGGAACATTGGTTGTGACTCATTTCTAGGTGATAGTCTTTTAAAGTTTCTTCTTGTTTCTCGACTGGCAAAAAATAGCTCAGAAAAGGAAAAAAGGTAAAACAGTCCCTCCACACACATGGGCGCACACACATAAATATGTGGGGAGAAGGGAAGCCATATATCTATGCATGTGAGAATCCTCTTCATCTCTCAGTATCCAGTGGTGCTGTGAAGATGCAGTCTTGATGGCACCAACACCCTTGAGTATATGTTTGCAGAAACTGGAAAAAAATCTTTTGACCACATCTGTAATCACTTGCTAGTTTGCATGTTCCATTTGTTTCTATTTTCATATCACAGGTTTTTGTAAAGTGAGGCACTTCTACACTCCATCATAGGAAAAGAAAGAACACCTAAACAGACATATTACTGAGCCAAGTCTGTTTGCCTCTGAATTTCGAAACACTGACTCTAGGTAGCATATGCTATATTCTAAGACACACACACATGCATATGAATAGGTGGATTTAACTATTGATAGCTACTGCAAATATTTAAGTAACTGTGTCCCAAATTTTTAACATTCAAGAAAGCTAATGCTAATTTTGAAAAGGAAACAACGCAAGTTTAGTGGTATAACTCTGAACAAGGACCCTGGCACACCAGGAGCTGGAAGTGTTTGTTGTATTAAAAGATGGCCTTGCAAAAATATACAATGGAGAAAAAGACAGTCTCTTTAACAAGTGGTGCTTGGAAAACTGGTCAACCACTTGTAAAAGAATGAAACTAGAACACTTCCAAACACCATACAAAAAAATAAACTCAAAATGGATTAAAGATCTAAACATAAGACCAGAAACTATAAAACTCCTAGAGGAAAACATGGGCAAAACACTCTCCAACATAAACCAAAGCAGGATCCTCTATGACCCAGAATATTGGAAATAAAAGCAAAAATAAACAAATGGGACCTAATTAAAATTAAAAGCTTCTGCACAACAAAGGAAACTAAAAGCAAGGTGAAAAACAGCCTTCAGAATGGAAGAAAATAATAGAAAATGAAGCAACGGACAAACAATTAATCTCGAAAATATACAAGCAACCCCTGCAGCTCCATTCCAGAAAAATAAATAACCCAATCAAAAAGTGGGCCAGAGTACTAAGCAGAAATTTCTCCAAAGAAGACATGCAAATGGCTAACAAACACATGAAAAGATGCTCAAGATCACTCATTTTCAGAGAAATGCAAATCAAAACCACAATGAGGTACCTTTTTACACCAATCAGAATGGCTGCCATCCAAAAGTCTACAAGCAATAAATGCTGGAGAGGATGTGGAGGAAAGGGAACCCTCTTACACTGTTGGTGGGAATGCAAACTAGTATAGCCACTATGGAGAACAGTGTAGAGATTCTTTTAAAAACTGGAAATAGAACTGCCATATGACCCAGAAATCCCACTGCTGGGCAAACACACCGAGGAAACCAGAATTGTAAGAGACATGTGTACCCCAATATTCATCGCTGCACTGTTTACAATAGCCAGGACATGGAAGCAACCTAGATGTCCATCAGCAGACGAATGGATAAGAAAGCTGTGGTACATATACACAATGGAATATTACTCAGCCATTAAAAAGAATACACTTGAATCAGTTCTACTGAGGTGGACAAAACTGGAGCCTATTATCCAGAATGAAGTAAGCCAGAAGGAAAAACAACAATACAGTATACTAACACATAGATATGGAGTTTAGAAAGATGGTAACGATAACCCTGTATGCAAGACAGCAAAAGAGACGCAGATGTATAGAACAGTCTTTTGGACTCTATGGGAGAAGGCAAGGGTGGGATGATATGGGAGAACGACATTGAAACATGTAAATTATCATATATGAAATGAATCGCCAGCCCAGGTTTGATGCATGATACAGGGTGCTCAGGGCTGGTGCACCGGGATGACCCAGAGGGATGGAATCAGGAGGGAGGTGGGATGGGGGTTCTGGAAGGGAAACACATGTATACCCACAGCAAAATTCATGTCAATGTATGGCAAAACGAACACAATAATGTAAAGAAAAAATATATAAAAAAAGGAAAAATAAAATAGAGTAGGTTGTGGCTATTTTTCAAAGAAAAAAAAAAAGATGGCCTTGGCTTTGCCAAGCTCATCACTCAGGACTCCTGGAGAAATTGTAGCTGCTTTAAGACTTCACAAATCCCTGTATCCCCAAGTTAGACATAGTAGTCCATCACACATTTGTATTTTGGTGCAGTTTAGTTTAGCAAGAATTGAGTGTGCATCTTTCAGAGATATTTTGAATTCAGTTCCAGATCAGTGCAGTTAAGTGAATATTACAAAGCAGGTCACACCATTTTTTTTGTTTTTTGTTTTTTTTTTACTGCATATAAAAATTATGTTTACATTAGACAGTACTAAGTATGCAATAGCATGTTTTAAAATATAATGCACACACTTTAATTAAATACTTGATTGCTAAAAATGATAACCATCATGTGAACCTTCAGCAGGTTGTAATTTTTTTTCCCTGCTGATGGAGGGTTTGAAATATTGTGAGGATTACCAAAATGTGATACAGGCACAAAGCAATCAATTGCTATTGAAAAAATGGCACCAGTAGACTTGTTTCATGCAGGGTTGCCACAAACCTTTAGTTTGTTCTAAAACAAATGTAGTGGCTGTGAAGCACAGTAAAACAAGATATGCCTGTGTAAAGGATGTAAGAAACCTCATATAATCTCATTCACCTATCTTATTTAACAGATAAGGAAGCTGAAGTCCTAGGATATGATAAAACTTACCCTAGGTCACACAGTAAATTAGAATAAGATCTCCAGGGGATTTCCTGGAAGTCTAGTAGTTAGAACTCTGTGCTTTCATTGCCAAGGGTTTAATCCCTGGTCAGGGAACAAAGATCCCACAAGCCATGCAGTTGTGGCCAAAATAGAAGGATGAGGTGTCCAGAGTTAATAGTTGACAGTGGAATAGATCTCCATGTAGAACTGGCCTAGTTCTGTCCAAGTAGGCAAAGTTGGCATCCTGAAGATGTCCTTGCTGTCCCACTCATTTGTGGAAACTTCAGATGAACTTTCTGGTTAAAGGGAAACCAAGTAGTTCGTTGATGGTATGTAGCTCTTTGAAAGTAGTTTCGGTCAACCCAGGATATGTGGTAGACTCCAAATTCAGCAAAAGCATTTTAGGATGAGATACACTATAAAAACCAGGTAGGGGCTTAGCCATCATTCCTCAAAAACAATTATTTATACATTACAGACATCCCCAAATCTCTATTACAGTGTGTGAGTCTATAATACTGTAGAGATTCAGGAGTAATATTAATGTGAGAAAGAGGGAGGGGGAGGGAGAGAAATAGGGAATTCATATTACATAAAACTAGTTTTAGTTGGTATTAAAATCTAGAGACAGTTAAGTTCTAAAAACAATTAATTGAGTCCATATGTAGAATTTTATAAAAAGATATGTCACCTCGATTAAAAAGTAATTTACTTTTTTAACAGCATAATTTTTTTTATATTCTCAGAACTAGATTAGAATTTTCAAGTCTCATTCAATTTTTTAAAAATCACTAAAATAATAAAGTTAATGTATGATACAGTTTTATTAACTAAAGCACAGATTTTATTCAAATTTCACAAAATTGTATGCTAGTGTCCATTATTTGTATTCATACCTTATTCAATAACCTATATTGTGTTAGTTGCATTAAGCAGCTTCAGCTGCATACAATAAGTTCTGATAAATTTTCTTATCATTTTTATTCTATTACAAACACTTTCTAATTTTTATTCTTATGGTTTCTTATGTATACCAGACATTTAAAAGTAGACATTTAATTTCCAAATACATGAGTTTTTTAAAGTATCTTTGATATTAACTTTTCATTTGAATGCTTTCTTCTCTGCAATCACCTTCCATGGTTTTTCAGTCTTCTAAGTTTATTGAGGCTTTCAGTGGCTAAATAAAGATCTCTCTTTGTAAATGTCGCTTTGCACTTGAAAATATATGGGTTTTTTCCAAATACATTTTGATAGTGATTTCTAAGATAATTCCACAATAATAAGATGACAGACTATGAATTCAGTAGCTTTAGACCATGACATTTTTGCACCTTGTTTTATGTTCCTGGATATGTTCCAGAGTCTCCTAGTTTATAGTCTATGGGAACTTGAATAGAATTTATATTCTAGTTTTATGTGAAAATTGTATAAATCTTAATTACATTGAATTGGCTTTTCAGATCTACTGTATCCTTCTACTTCTTTATTAGTTTTTGAGAGTTTGATATTGAAACTCCAGCTAAAAATCTTAATTGATTTAAAAAAATAATGGTAATATGTAGTAGAACTATATATAACCTTTCTCCATATTTTTCAAATCTCCTGTAAATGTGTTATACTTTCATAATGAAAAAAGAACACCTCAATCTACTCTTGTCACCATACACAGAAATAACCAGGTAATAAAGAATATAGCTCACTTTTTTAAATGTCTTATTTTTCACTTATAAAATAATGTGTTTTCAGTGAAAAAGACTCAGAAAAGTCATAAAAATAAATATAATTCTTAATCTCATCACCGAGAGCCATCTTCTGTTAACTTTTTGGTTCTTGCTGACCTTTAATAAAAGTTAAATACACTCACAAATGTGCTTCCACTTCCATAGGAAATTTTCATATAATATACACATATACTTTAGTAACCTGCTTTTTAAAAATTTCAATATACCAAATACATTTCAATGCTTGCATTGCATCATCATTTGTAATGGTTCTACAGTATTCCATAGAAGAATATATGATGGTTTATTTAAACAATCTGCCATTGAAGGATATTAGATAGGTTGGTTTCATATTTTCCAGTATCATGGTGACACGATAAATAGAATTTTCATAAATCTGTATGCAATTATGTGGTTAGGAGATGCTTTTTCTTTGGATAAAGTCCTTGAAGAAGGGTTTGTGGGTCAAAGAGCCTCAATTAAGGACTTTGGAATTATTTTAGTTTGACCTTCAGATCATATCATATCAATTTAGGTATGTTCTGTTTTTGCTCCAGTGAAAAGTGATTGTATGTCTGTATTGATTTCCCATACCCTTGCCAGCTATTAGCATTATTTTTTGAAATTTTCCATCTCAGGGGGAACACCTCTCATGGATATTTTCTTAAGCATTTATTTGATTACCAGTTGAAGTGAAAGTGAAAGTCGCTCAGGTTACCAGTTAGACAAGTTTTGCTAAACACATTAGCCGCTGCAGTTTCTCTTTAGGTTTTGTCCATTTGTTTTTTTAATGAAGTATAGTTAAATGTTGCATTAATTTTTGCTATATAGCAGAATGATTTAGTTATGTGTGTGTGTTACTTTCTCAGTCATGTTTGACTCTTTGCCACCCCATGGACTGTAGTTCTCCAGGCTCCTCTGTCCATGGGGTTCTCCAGGCAAGAATATTGGACTGGGTTTCCATTACCTTCTCCAGGGGCTCTTCCCAACTCAGGGCTCAAATCCAGGTCTCCTGCATTTCAGGCAGATTCTTTACCATCTAAACCACCAGGGAAGCCCCAAAATGAATGAGATGAGTGCCCTCATCAAAGTGACCCCAGAGAGCTCCGTCACCCCTTCCCCTTGGTGGTGGTTGTGGTGATTTAGTGGTTGTTTAGTTGCTAGGTTATGTCCACCTCTTGCAACTCCATGGACTGTAGCCCACCAGGCTCCTCTGTCCATGGGATTTCCCAGGCAGGAATACTGGAGTAGTTAGCCATTCCCTTCTCCAGGGGATCTTCACCTCCAAGGGATTGAACCTGGATATCCTGCCCTGCCTTGCATTACAGGCAGATTCTTTATCAACTGAGCCACCAGGGAAGCCAGTTATACATACACCTATATTCTTTTTCATATTCTTTTCCATTATGGTTTATAACATGATATTGAATATCATTTCCTGTGCTATACAGTAGGTTCTTATTTATCAGCTTTATATATAGTGGTATATTTCTGCAAATTGCAAATTCCTAATTTATCCCTCATCCACCCACTTTCCACTTCGGTAGCCTTAAGTTTGTTTTGCATGTATGTGAATCTGTATCTATTTGGTAAATAAGTTCATGTGTATCATATTTTAGATTCCACATAAAAATGATATCATATGATAGTTGTCTTACTTCAGTCAGTATGATAATCTCTAGGTCCATTCACGTTGCTGCAAACTGGACTTTGCCCATTTTTCTACATCACATTTATATTTTTTGTTGATTTGATTGCATTTGATTGCATGCTTACTACATACCAGACACTGCAAAATGCTTTGCTATCTAATTTAAGACTTTAAAGGACACCAGGGGTAAGTAGGCAGTGCAACAATTCAGTTTTACAGATGACAAACATGAGGCTGTGTCATTTGCTCAAGCTCTTGTAGTTGGTGAGTGGCAGACGCATGGTGCTAAGCCCAGACTGTTTGCCTTTGAGGCCTTGCACTTAACTATGACACCCACCTCCTCTACACAAACATTGGAATTATTTTGTAGCCAGGTGTCTTCCTTTCTGGTTTCTGGTTCAGGTATTAGGTTTAGAAAAGCTCCCTGCCCCTCCCTGTAAAATAGGAAAGAACACCATCTGTCTAGAGTGAAAGGGCATGTAATAAAGCAAGAGGTTGGAGGAATGTGGAGGACATTTGAAGTCGCAGGTGTGGATACCCTCTCATGAAACTGTGCTTCCAAGTCTCTGCAAGTTTGGGCTTGAAGAGTCCTATTTCCATTGACTGCCATTTAGTGCTCTGACTCCATTGACCCTCCTGGATTCTTTTATTACCATTTAGATGCTCTTTTAAAAAGTATTTTTCATCTTAAAATAAATCCCCTCTTAACATCAGATTCTTTCCAACCTAAGCCCTGTCTTACTCCTCACTTATTAAAGTGAAACGTCTTAAAGTTTGAGTACCTTTTCAATTTCCTTTTCTTATTCATATTTCAACCCACTCCTGCCTGGTTCATCATTTGTCTGAAAATGTTCTCGATTCTTCTTCAGTAACCAGTAAATTCCCAACTCTTTCCTCAGCCAATACTTACCTTGAACACTTGACTGTGGGCTTAGTTTTGAAAATCTCTTTGCTTGGATTCTGTGACAGGACACTCTCTTGGTTTTCCTTGTGCATTGCACACTGGTTCACGTCTTTTTTGGCCTTTTTTTTTCAAAAAGCTGACTCATTGGAAAAGACTTTGATGCTGGGAAAGATTGAAGGCAAAAGGAGAAGTGCACGCCAGAGGATGAGATGGTTAGATAGCTTCACTGACTCAATGGACATGACTTTGAACAATGTTTGGGAGTTGGTGAAGGACAAGGAAGGCTGGCGTGCTGCAATTCATGGGGTCGCAAAGAGCTGGACACGACTGAAGGAGTGAACAACAACAACTGCTTTCATATTTATATATCGGAAATTCAGGGTTCTCTTGTATGCTGTCTTTTTGTCCCAGTATACACTGCACTTCCTGGATGGTCTTAGACACTCCCAGTGCTCAAATTAGCAATGTGCTCAAAGTTATATTTCCAGCTCAGATCAGCCTCTGAACTCCATAGTAACATGGGCAATAGGATGCCAGGCATCACTACTCAGATGTTTTGTTGTTGTTCAGTCACCATGTCATGTCCCACTCTTCACTGTTTTATGTACACCTAATCTCAACATGTTTAAAATAGAAATCATATTCCACTTCAAATCGGTTCCTTTTCATTTTTATCTTCTGTCATATCCCCTCAATTTCCCAGGGGAAAAATTGGGATCATTTTTTACTGCTTTTTTTTGCCTCCTCCTAATCCTTTTAAATAGATCTAAATTTATATCCATCACTTCTCAGCTCTTTTTGTCTTCACTTTTACAATCTCTTGTTAGATTAGTGCCATCTGCTAACTGTCCTTGTATTCAATCTTTACTCCGTCAAACCATTTTAACATTATTACAAGAGGTAATGTTCTAAAATGAATGTTTGATCTCCCCATGAAAATGTCCAAGCCTCTTGATACAACAGCAGTGGCATGTCCAGAAATCATATACAGAAAATAAGGGCTTTTACAGTTATAGGAGGGGATTATAAATATGCTTAGAATCAGGAGTTAGTGAACTCATCTTAAAACTGATTTTGTATTGTACTTTGTAACACTTTACAAAATCAGTTTTAAGATGACTTTGTAACACTTGGGCTTCCCTGATACTTCAGTTGGTAAATAATCCACCTGTAATGCGGGAGACCCTGGTTCAGTTCCTGGGTTGGGAAGATCTGCTGGAGAAGGGATAGGCTACCCATTCCAGTATTGTTGGGCTTCCCTTGTGGTTCAGCTGGTAAAGAATCCACCTGCAATGTGGGAGACCTGGGTTCAATCCCTGGGTTATGAAGATCCCCTGGAGAAGGGAACAGCTACCCACTCCAGCATTCTAGCCTGGAGAATTCCAAAGACTGTATAGTCCATGGGGTCCCAGAGTCAGATATGATTGAGTGACTTTCACACTTTGAAACTTTGAGAAAATGTCAACTTTCCCTACCAAAGACTGGGAAGATGCCTAACAATATATTGCTGGAAAGGTTGCCCCTCTTCCAAGCCACCCTTTGGATATATTACTTAAGACATGACCCAACATGATTAGCACCTACTTAAAATTGATTTCACTTCAACACACTCACCCTGGGCTTCCCAGGTGTTATAGTAGTAAAGAATCTGCCTGCCAATGCAAGAGATGAAAATGATATGAGTTCAATCCCTAGGTCAGGAAGACCCCCTGGAGGACAAAAATGGCAACCCTCTCTAGTTTTCTTGCCTGGAGAATCCCATAGACAAAGGAGCCTGGTGGGCTACATGGGGCTGCAAAGAGTCAGACACGACTGAATGTTTGAGCACACACATCCTTCTCAGTTATCAGTCACCTTTTAAACTAGTCAGTCAATGCCTATTGAGTATGTACTATATGCTAAAAATTATGTTAGGTATTCAGGATGTGAATTAATGAACAGGACATAGTCTAGGACCTCATGGAATTTCAGTGTATCAGAGCAGATAGCCATAAAAGTATTCTAGTATTAATAACATAATTACGGCCACAGCAATCAGAGCAGATAAAGAAATCAAAGGAATACAGATTGGAAAAGAAGAAGTAAAACTCTCTCTGTTTGCAGATGACATGATCCTCTATATTGAAAACCCTAAAGACTCTACGAGAAAATTACTAGAGCTAATCAGTGATTATAGCAAAGTTTCAGGATACAAAATCAACACACAGAAATCCCTGGCATTCCTATACACTAACAGTGAGAAATCAGAAAGAGAAATTAAGGAAACAATCCCATTCACCATCGAAACAAAAAGAATAAAATACTTAGGAGTATTTCTACCTAAAGAATCAAAAGACTTGTATATAGAAAACTATAGAACACTGATGAAAGAAATCAAGGAGGACACAAACAGATGGAGAAATGTGCCGTGTTCGTGGATTGGAAGAATCAATATAGTGAAAATGAGTATACTACCCAAAGCAATCTATAGATTCAATGCAATTCCTATCAAGCTACCAGAGGTCTTCTTCAAAGAATTAGAACAAATAATTTCTCAATTTGTATGGAAATACAAAAAACCTCGTATAGCCAAAGCAATCTTGAGAAAGAAGAATGGAACTGGCGGAATCAACCTACCTGACTTTAGGCTATACTACAAATCCACAGTCATTAAGACAGTATGGTACTGGCACAAAGACAGAAACATAGATCAATGGAACAGAATAGAAAGCCCAGAGATAAATCCACGCATCTATGGACACCTTATCTTTGACAAAGGAGGCAAGAATATACAATGGAGAAAAGACAACCTCTTTAACAAGTGGTGCTGGGAAAACTGGACAGCCACTTGTAAAAGAATGAAACTAGATCACTTTCTAACACCATACACAAAGATAAACTCAAAATGGATTAAAGATCTAAGCATAAGACCAGAAACTATAAAACTCCTAGAGGATAACATAGGCAAAACACTCTCTGCTATAATCCAAAGCGGGATACTCCATGACCCACCTCCCAGAATATTGGAAATAAAAACACGAATAAACAAATGGGACCTAATTAAAATTAAAAGCTTTTGCACAACAAAGGAAACTATAAGCAAGGTGAAAAGACAGCCTTCAGAATGGGAGAAAATAATAGCCAATGAAGCAACGGACAAACAATTAATCTCAAATATATACAAGCAACTCCTGCAGCTCCATTCTAGAAAAAAAAACAACCCAATTAAAAAGTGGGCCAAAGAACTTAACAGACATTTCTCCAAAGAAGATATAAGAATGGCTAACAAATACATGAAAAGATGTTCAACATCACTCATTATCAGAGAAATGCAAATCAAAACCACAATGAGGTACCACTTTACACCAGTCAGAATGGCTGCCATCCAAAAGTCTACAAGCAATAAATGCTGGAGAGGATGTGGAGAAAAGGGAACCCTCTTACACTGTTGGTGGGAATGCAAACTAGTACAGCCACTATGGAAAACAGTGTGGAGGTTCCTTAAAAAGCTGCAAATAGACCTGCCATATGACCCGGCAATCCCACTGCTGGGCATATACACCGAGGAAACCAGAATTGAAAGAGCCACGTGCACCCCAATGTTCATCGCTGCATTGTTTACAATAGCCAGGACATGGAAGCAACCTAGATGCCCATCAACTGACGAATGGATAAGAAAGCTGTGGTATATATACACAATGGAATATTACTCAGCATTAAAAAAAAATTCATTTGAAGCAATTCTACTCAGATGGACGAAACTGGAGCCCATTATCCAGAGTGAAGTAAGCCAGAAGCAAAAACAACAATACAGTATATTAACACATATATATGGAATTTAGAAAGACAGTAATGAGAACCCAACATGGGAGACAACAAAAGGAACGCAGATGTATAGAATAGACTTGTGGACTTTGTGGATGAGGGTAAGGGTGGGATGATATGGGAGAAGGGCATTGAAGCATGTTAATTGTCATGTGTCTAATCAATCGCCAGCCCAGGATTGATGCTCGGGACTGGTGCAGCGAGATTTCCCGGGGGGGAGGGAGGAGGGAGGGGGGACCCGGAGGGGAAGCATATGTAAACCCATGGTGATATCATGACAATGTATGGCAAAAACAATAAAAAAAATAACATAATTACTTAAACTTGTAACAAGAAATGGAGTATAGTAAAATCTAGCTCAGGGTTTCTCAGCCTTGTACTGTTGGTGTTTTGCGCCAGATAATTCTTTGTTTTGGGGACAGTCCAACACATTGTAGGGTATTTAACAGCATCCATAACCTCTACTCACTAGATGCCTGGAGAACCTGTCACCCATTTGTGATTATCAAAAATGTCAAAGATGCTGTCCAGTGTCCCTGGAGAGGGAGGGCGAGGATTACTCCCCGTTGACAATCACTGTTCTATACCAAGGTTAACACTAATTGATTGATTTAGAAGTATCTAATTTTCTCAAACATGTCGCATTCTTTTTGGTAACTCAAAATCTGTGCACACAGTTTCCTCTTCTAGAACACTCCACTTCTTCCTTGATTGAGTCACCCCAACATCTGGCATTCTAGCACTTTCACTCTGGGGTGAATGCCTCTCAATTTCCCATTACACCCAAGTCATTTCCCACCTTGTACAAATGACACTTTATTGTAATTGTCTTGTTTATGTGTCCTTACCCTTGGCTAGTGTCTGAGCTCAATGAGGATAGCCCCTGTCTTACTCTTCACTGTATTGAAAAAATGTAGACTTACTTGGCACAAAAATTGCTGGTCACAATATCCTTGTTGAACTGATAATTATATGGATGAAAGGATAACAGGGAATAAAGTGGTTGGCCAGGATTGAATAACAACAATCAGTTGTGCTGCTTTTTCACAATCATTTTGGTAAGACACCAAATGTCAACATATAAAATCACCTCTGAAGTATTAGGCAAAGTGGCAGTACTAGGCAGAGTCAACAGACTCTGGCTCTTCTTCATTGCTGACTCTTAATCCTCCTTTTTTCCTTTTCTTAATTTCTGATTCCATACATTCTTGTTTCTGACTACCAGTGTGAAGATAGGAAATAGTGTAAGAATTAGAAATTGACTGATGGTGTCTACTTTCCAGATTATTTGGTAATATATATAGCAGCTGTGGCAAAATGTTTTCACCTAAAAGACCTAGAGCAAGCCTAGGGGCTGGAACACTCAATAGGACTCCAGTGCAACAGAATTGTCCAGGCAGAGATTCCCACTTAGAGCTATGGGGGCGATGCTGCCACCACAGTGGGCTTGGAAGATGGGACACTGAGCCAAGAGGATTATTCTCAAGATTTTGGATGTCATGGTATTTGTCTCCCTGGATTTTAGACCTGACACATTTTTCCTTCAATCTCTTCATTTTCATTATAGGAATGTAAATTGTATATCTGTCCTAATTCTTTGCAAGCATGTAACTTGTCTGATTTCAGAGGTACACAGATAGGAGGGATTTTGTCTCAGGACTAATTTTACCTTGAATCTCACTCCTACCCAATTTAGATGATGTTTAGATGAGACTTTGAATTTTAGATATTAGAGTTGATACTAGGATGAATTGACTCTTTAGGCTGTTGGATGTAAGAAGAAAATGAAGTTATGGGGGCAGGGACAGAATATATGGACAAAACTATGTCCCCCTAAATTTCATATATTTGAGGTCCCACCCCCCATGTAATGGTATTTGGAGATGGGGTCTTTGGGAGGTGATTCAGTTTAGATGAGATCATAAGGATGGGGGTCTAACCTGATATAAAGTGTCGCTCTGTAGAAGATCTCTGCCTCTCTTCCTCTCTCCATGTGCATGCACCAAGGAAAGGGCGTGGGAGCACACAGTGAGAAGGTAGCCATCTGTAACCCAGGAAGACATCCCTCACCAGAACCAGCTCCTGCTAGCACCTGATCTTACTAGACTTCTGGCGTCCAGAAGTGGGAGAAAATAAATGTCTGTTTTTAAAGTCTGTTGTATTCTGTTGTGGCAGCCTGAACTAATTAAGACAAGCTCACACTAAAGACTGGCTTTTTCTCAAAAGTTCATCTAGCTCCCTGGTGATGTCCTCTAATCTAAGCCTTCATGCGTTCCCTCTAAGTACCCTGTAGACTTTTGTAAACTCAGTATTACCTTCTGTGCACCAGGTATCCCTGCTCTGGGCTTTAAAGAATTGACAGAGCCGTGTCAATTACAACACTATTCTCCCAGGTGTCTCAGCTTGAATATGCTGTTATGTTTGCCTCATCTCTCAAAAGCCCCCCACAACTATTTTTCTTCTCCAAATGTTCTGTATTGTATCTCTTTTTATTGATATGCACAGTTCCAAGATATGTTACTGTGTTTCATCAATTCTGAGAGGCACTGCTAGTTTATGTAGGACTAAGGAAGTAAAAACACAGGGTTAAGCTGTGATGCAACATTAATTGTAAAATGCTTCCCAATTACAGGGATGTTAAAATGTGAAAAATGTGCATCACAGAATCAGTAAAATGAAGCAAGTGGAAAAATCAAGGACACTACACTAAAGAGCATGATACCTATATCAATCAGATCCCAGCAGGAAATTGATGATCCACCAAAATTAGGGTAATGTGAAGAAGGTTTATTTGTAAAGCAGTTAATTACAAAGATATGGGTGGGTCATGGGGTAGCCATAAGGAATAGTGTAGGAGCCTGCATCTCCTGGCAGTAGAGCTGATTCCACTCCCAAGGCCACAGTGAAGAGAAAAGGAAAAATTTAGCAGAACCCACAGTGAAGAGAAAAGGAAAAATTTAGCAGAAATGGGGAGGAGAATGAATCATGTGAAGCAGGTTGTTTTGAGAGGAGAATTTTCTTTGGTGGAGAGACTCAGCAAGTGTGAAGCACCCCTGTGAGGAGGGAGCAGAAAGATAGCTATTCTACATGACTTGCCTTCCTCCTCCCTAACCTTCTGCCAGAGCCTCCCATTGGCTGAACCCAGTCGAAAGCCAGAGGTCAAGAGACCAAGTGTGATGTAATCCATATTTTTCAGTCCCAGGAAAAGAGCAGGGTGAAAGAGAAAAAGAAAATGAATATATTAAGGCAAAAGGCAGATATGAGGCAATATGTACATGTTATGTTTATAATGAAAGGAAAACACACATGTTTGTGTACATACATATTTACAGTTTTGTTCTGGAAGGAAACCAAGAAAATTTAACATGACTGTACAGGAAACATGGGATTCAGGTGATTAGGATTGCGAACTTTTAGTTTTTGTACCTTAAACTTCTAGTCTGTATGAATTTTTTTATAATAACTATGGCTTCTATATTTTATAATAATTATTTTGCAATGACAAAGAATATTCAAACTACTGCACAGTAGCACTCACCTCACATGCTAGCAAAGTAATGTTCAAAATTCTCCAAGCCAGGCTTCAACAGTACAGTACATGAACTGAGAATTTCCACATGGTCAATCGGGATTTAGAAAAGGCAGAGGAAACAAAGATCAAATTGCCAACATCCGTTGCATCATAGACAAAGCAAGAGAATTTCAGAAAAATATCTACTTCTTAGGCATTGACTACACTAAAGACTTTTTGTGGATCACAACAGTTCAGTCCAGTTCAGTTTCTCAGTTGTGTCTGACTCCTTGCGACCCCATGGACTGCAGCACGCCAGGCTTCCCTGTCCATCACCAACTCCTGGAGCTTGCTCAAACTCATGTCCATTGAGGAGGTGATGCCATCCAACCATCTCATCCTCTGTTGTCCCCTTCTGTGCCTGCCTTCAATCTTTCCCAGTAATGGGGTATTTTTCATTGTGTCCATTCTTTGCATCAGGTGGCCCAATGATTGGAGTTTCAGATTGAACATCAGTCCTTCCAATGACAATTCAGGACCGATTTCCTTTGGGATTGACTGGATTGGTCTCATTGCAGTGCAAGTGACTGTCAAGAGTCTTCTTCAACAGCACAGTTCAAAAGCATCAGTTCTTTGGTGCTCAGCATTCTTTATTGTCCAACTCTCACAACCATATGTGCCTACTGGAAAAATGATAGTTTTGACTAGATGGACCTTTGTTGGCAAAGTAATGTCTCTACTTTTAATATGCCATCTAGGTTGGTAATCGCTTTTTTTCCAGAGAGCAAGTGTCTTTTAATTTTATGGCTGCAGTCACCATCTTCAGTGATTTTGGAGTCTCTCACTGTTTCCATTGTTTCCTCATCTATTTGCTGTGAAGTGGTGTGACAGGATGCCATGAACTTAGTTTTCTGATGTTGAGTTTTAAGCCAACTTTTTCACTCCCCTCTTTCATTTTAATCAAGAGGCTCTTTAGTTCTTCTTCACTTTCTGCCATAAGGGTGGTATCATCTGCATATGTGAGGTTAGTTATATTTCCCCAGCAATCTTGATTCCAGTTTGTGTTTCATCAAGCCCAGTACATTTCCATGATCTACTCTGCATGTAAGTTAAATAAGCAGGGTGACATTATACAGCCTTGATGTACTCCTTTCCTGATTTGGAACCAGTCTTTTGTTCCATGTGTAGTTCTCAATGTTGCTTCTTGACCTGCATACAGATTTCTTAGGAGCCAGATGAGGTATTCTGGTATTCCCACCTCTTGCAGAATTTTCCACAGCTTGTTGTGATCCACACAGTCAAAGGCTTTGGTGTAGTCAATAAGACAGAAGTAGATGTTTTTCTGGAACTCTCTTGCTTTTTCAAAGATCCAATTAATGTTGTCAACTTGATCTCTGGTTCCTCTGCCTTGTCTAAATCCAGCTAGAACATCTGGAAATTCATCTTTCATGTACTGTTGAAGCCTGGCTTGGAGAATTTCGGGCATTACTTTGCTAGCATGTGAGATGAGTGCAATTGTGTGGTAGTTTGGACATTCTTTGGCAATACCTTTCTTTGGGATTGGAATGAAGATTGACCTTTTCCAGTCTTGTGGCCATTGATGAGTTTTCCAAATTTGCTGGCATATTGAGTGCAGCACTTTCAGAACATCATCTTTTAGGTTTTGAAATGGCTCAACTGGAATTCCATCATTTCCACTGGCTTCTAAGAACCACTTGACTTTGCCTTCCAAGATGTCTGACTCTAGATGAGTGATCACACCGTCCTGGTTATCTGGGATCACAACAAACTGTGGAAAATTCTTACAGGGATGGAAATATCATACCACCTTACATGGCTCCTGAGAAACCAGTATGCAAGTCAAAAAGCAACAGTTAGAACTGGACATTGAAAAATGGACAGGTTCCAAATAGGGAATGGAGTATGTCTAGGCTGTATATTGTCACCCTGTTTATTTAACTTCTATGCAGAGTACATCATGGGAAATATTGGGCTGGATGAAACACAAGCTGGAATCAAGATTGCCAGGAGATATATCAGTAACCTCAGATATGCAGATGATACCACCCTTATGGTAGAAAGTGAAGAGAAACTAAAGAGCCTCTTGATGAAGTGGAAGAGGAGAGTGAGAAGGCTGCCTAAAACTCAACGTTCAGAAAACTGAGATCATGGTAACTGATCCCATAATTTCATGGCAAACAGATTGGGAAACAGTGAGAGACTTTATTTTTTTGGGCTTCAAAATCACTGCAGATGGTGACTGCAGCCTTGAAATTAAAAGATGCTTGCTTGCTGGATGTTTTGATCCATTTGAACTGTGGTGTTGGAAAGACTCTTGAGAGTCCCTTGGACTGCAAGGAGATCAAACCAATCAATCCTAAAGGTAATTGGTCTTGAATATTCACTGAAAGGGCTGATGCTGAAGCTGAGACCTCAATACTTTGGCCACCTGATGTGCAGAACTGAATCACTGGAAAGGACCCTGATCATGGGAAGGATTGACGGCAGAAGGAGAAGGGGATAACAGAGGATGAGATGGTTGTTTGGCATCACTGACTCGATGGACATGAGTTTGAGCAAGCTCTGGGTGTTGGTGATGGACAGGGAAGTGGGGCATGCTGCCGTCCATGGGGTTGCAAAGAGTCGGACACATCTGAGGAACTGAACTGAAATGAATTTCCTCCTTCAAAGAAAAGCTATGACCATCCTAGACAGTATATTACAAAATAGAGACATTACTTTGCTGCCAAAGATCTGTCTCGTCAACACTATGATTTTTCCAGTAGTCTTGTATGGATGTGAGTTGGACCATCAGGAAAGCTTAGAGCTGGGGAATTGATGCTTTTGAACTGTGATGTTGGAGAAGGCTCTTGAAAGTCCCTTGGACTGCAGGGACATCAAACCAGTCCACCCTAAAGGAAATCAGTCCTGAATATTCATAGGAAGGACTGATGCTGTATTTGAAATTCCAGTATTTTTGCTACGTGATGCAAAGAATGGACTCATTGGAAAAGACTCTGATGCTGGGAAAGATTGAAGGCAGGTGGACAAGGGGACAACAGAGGATGAGATGGTTGAGTGGCATTTCCGACTCAGTGGACCTGTGTTTGTGCCGCTCTGGAAGTTAGTGGTGGACAGGGAACCCTGGTGTGCTGCAGTCCATGGGGTCACAAAAAATCAGACATGACTGAGCAGCTGAACTGTATTGCTTCTTTGGACTTACCTGGTGCCTCAATTTGTAAAGAATAAGCCCGTAATACAGGGGATACGGGTTCAATCCCTGGGTTTGGAAGGTCCCCTGGAGGAAGAAATGGCAAAAGTCTCCAGTATTCTTGCATAAGAAATCCCATGGACAAAGGAGCCTGGTGGGCTACAGTCCTTGGTGTCGCAAGGAGTTGGACACGACTGAGCAACTAACTAAACCCCCACCACCCAAGCTTCTCTATTAAAAGAAAGAAAAGAAAAAGAAAAGTAACACCACAGTTATATTTCTTTCCATTACCAGTGTCATAACCCTAGTCTAGAAGTTAATGTCCTCATACTTCAGGTATTAACACTGTCTCTTATCTGGCACCTTCATCTTAATTTCCTTTTTCTAATTACTCTTGAATATAATCAACAGAATTGTTTCCTCATCCACTGGTTAATTAAAATGTTATTGAGGAACAGTATATACTGAGTATATTCTAGAAGCACAGGGTCCTCTTGTGAGTAAACAATGATTGATTATCTTTCTGATACACACCGGTAAGAAAGATGGTGGCTAATTTTTTCAAAACACATAAACAGATTTTCAATTTCAACCCTAATGATGACAAGGGAAACATTTCTGAGGGAGTGATAATTGAGGTAGAATATGAAGGGTGAATAAAGCTGGAATTCAGGAAAGTTGTGGAGCCTGAGGAGGGAATACTTTTCCAGATACGTGGAATAATTTATACAATTCTCTGTGGTATAAGTGTACCTGGCATTTCAGAAAAAAATGAAGGAAAGCTGTGTGGCTTAAACATTGACTTTAAAAGAAGCTTACTAAGCACTTCGTGGATGATATGTTTAGGGGCCAGTCCACATATGCTTTTAAAGTCAATTACAAGGATTTTTTAAAAATTTTGTTTTAAGACCAATGGAAATTCTTTGAAATATTTTTCTGTAACCTGGCTTTTGTTATATTGGCGGTTCAGTATATGCTCCCTAAGTCTTTCTAGATAGCATTTATTCTTAGGGCTCCCTTTTCAATTATCTATAATCTGGCTCCACTGACAAGTGGAAACAGATGTGTCAATAATCTCCTATATGGCTTTATTTCCATTCAGGGTATATTGAGCACCCACTGTGTGCCATGGACTGTTCTGGGCACTTAGGGTATATCAGCGAGAGCACCAATGATCTCTGTTACCATGGGGCTTTCATTCTAACCACACTTGAGTCAGTTTTATGTGCATACTGCAGCACAGTATGGGCTCCCTTGATAGCTCAGTTGGTAAAGAATCCACCTGCAATGCAGGAGACTCCAGTTCGATTCCTGGGTCGGGAAGATCTGCTGGAGAAGGGATAGGCTACCCACTCCAATATTCTTTGGCTTTCCTTTTGGATCAGCTGGTAAAGAATCTGCCTGCAGTGTGGGAGACCTGGGTTCGATCTCTGGGTTGGGAAGATCCCCTAGAGAAGGGAAAGGCTGCCCACTCCAGTATTCTCACCTGGAGAATATAGTCCATGGGGTCGCAAGTAGTCAGACACGACTGAGCAATACTGTCATAACCTGTGCAGCTTGAGAATAGGAAAGCCAAAAGTGACTTTAAAAGTTTCCAGTTGTTTGGGACTCTGATATTTTGCAGTAGATAACTAAGTTCTGCTTTAGATAGCTTAAGAAAAGTGAGAATGATTTATTGTAAGGATAGTGGAACATCTTATAGAACACTGTCGTTTTCATCATTTCGTCTTCTTGCTGCATTGCTTGTCTGCCTGATTCATCAATCTTGATACAGACTAACTTTCATTTTACACATCTCTTGGGTTTTACATCCTCTTTTTTCTGAAGACCTGTCATACTGAGACTGGAATTTCAGAATTCTGGTTCAAGTTGATGAGAGAAAAGTTTGCATTTTTGGTTCAGGCACCCCCAACTCTGGGATAAAAATTGTAGTAAAAGAAGATGGGGTAAATTTGTGTTAACATGGCTACTCCCTCTGGAATCTTGTATGCTAGAAAAGGGAGTGAGGGGCAGGGAGAAGGGGAAATTTTAAGAAAATAGATTTGCAAAATGGGTCAGCCAATAAATTTGTGTCTATTGTACTAATATAGCCACCTCTTTTAATGCAAGAAAATTGGGATCTAGAGAAGGACAAGAATTCACTAAGATTGTAGAGTGGAGCTGAGTGGTCTCTTCTTAGCCTGCCTGCCTGTATTTACTCATTTTCTTCCCCTCCCCCAAATTTCTTTTTTATTCTTCACTATGACTTTCAAGGTCAGTCCCTTCAACATTATTGGATCCTCTTTCCCTTTTATGCAGATTTACAAGCCTTAAAATTCATATCACCCAATTTTAGCACAACTGCAATCATGTTATATAGACTTATTTTCTAGATCTTTTGTTGACTGTTCTCTTTGGGCTTCCCTGTTAACTCAGACAGTAAAAAATCTACCTACAATGCAGGAGTCCCAGGTTCGACCCCTGGGTCAGGAAGATACCTTGGACACATTTATTTTCTTAAAATTAACTTGGATTTAACAGATGATATATCTATGAAGAAAATTTGAAATGAAAGGACATTAAAGAAGAAAATGTACCTATTGTCTCAGTATAAAGACATACTATTTGATGAAGAGAATACTAAACTGGACATTTGGTATATTTTCTCATCATCTTTTGAACTGCCTTGAGATTGTACTCCATATTACCACTGCCCTGTATCTGTCATTCCTCTGTTTAAAAATGCCATTGACATTTCTTACATATTTACGTTTTGGTAATGAAAGCTTGACTGACTCTATGTCTGCACAAACACACTCTTCAGTGCATTGACCTGTCTCTGACTTCTTGATAATCAACAGCTCTTTGTCTTTGTATGATGTTGACTGTTTGAGATTTGAACAGATATTGATAATTTGATTAACATGAATGTCGAAACACAGAATGAAACACAGATCCTTTTCTTTATAATGGGAAAACACGAAATGACTTTACTGAATATAAGGCTAGCTTATTGATTGTTTAGTAATTAATGACTAGTAAGTGGAGCCAAAATACTGAGTAATTTCAATTTAAAAATAGTATACTTGATTCTATATGAACATAGCATACAGGCTCATCCAGTTCAAAACCAATCCCACTTAACTTTCTTGAGAGTGATTTAGTTGGTTTTGCCAGTCTGGGTAATACCATTTTTAAACTCTTTATACCCCGAATTGTCATAGACACAAAATTAGAACAAATGATATTACTGTAGTGAACTCCCGTGTATCAACAATTTCAACAATTGGCAGCATTTTATCACATGTCACTGAGTACCCCCCGCTGCTGCTAAGTCGCTTCACTCCTGTCCGACTCTGTGTGACCCCATAGACGGGAGCCCAACAGGCTATGCTGTCCTTGGGATTCTCCAGGCAAGAACACTGGAGTGGGTTGCCATTTTCTTCTTCAATGCATGAAAGTGAAAAGTGAAAGTGAAGTCGCTCAGTTGTGTCTGACTCTATGCTACCCCACGGACTGCAGCCTACCAGGCTCCTCTGTCCATAGGATTTTCCAGGCAAGAGTACTGGAATGGGTTGCCATTGCCTTCTCCAGAGTACCCTCTAGAGTATTTTAAATTAAATCCTTACATATGGTATGTGACACAAATACTTCTGTATGCATCTCTAACTTATCAGGATATTTATTTGCATACTCATTATGTCATTATCATATCTAACAATTAGTAATTTAAATCATCTAATTCACAGCACATGTTTAGATTCCCATGATTATCTCAAAACGTCTTCTTACAGTTGGTTTGCATTTGATCTGTCTCTTAAGTCTCATTTGTAGCTCAGTTGGTGAGGAATCTGCCTGCAATGCAGGAAAACTGGGTTCGATCCCTGGGTAGGGAGGATCTCCTGGAGAAGGAAATGGCAACCCATTCCAGTATTCTTGCCTGGAGAATCCCATGGACAGAGGAGCCTGGCAGGCCATAGTCCATGGGGTCACAAGACTTGGACACGACTTAGCAACTAAACCACCATTCTGTAATAATCCCCAAGTCCCTCTTTATCATACAGTTGATTTGTTAGAAAACATAGGTCCTTTATCCTATGTATGGCTTACATTCTAGCTTTGGCTGATATTTTGTATTATGCTCAGCTTGTATTTCCTGTAAGCTATAAGATACATATGGATCAATTCTTAGATTCATGTTAAACTGAATTTTATATGAGTACTTCACATGTGGTTTTATGTATTTATCTTGCAAGAAATCATAAGACATATAATACGTGGCTTCATTTTTGTTGATGTCAAGGTTGGTCAGTGCCTTCAGGTATATCAACCTGATTTCTCCAACTTGTTTGAGTTCCCATCAGTATTTCTTCTGATGACTTTAACAACCAGGATGATAAGAGCTTTGTCCTATTACTGTATTCAGTTGCAAAAATGTTTTTCCAAATACCATCTTTCATTTGGCCTTTATTATCTAGATTCCTTGTATAAAAAATAAATTTGTCCCTCTTCACATATTTCAATACTCTGAGGTGGTATAAAAAAGTAAAGTAAATGTTTGCTGCTTTCCCTTCATCGTTTTTTATAGTAATGAGTTGGCAGGTGTGTTGCCCAGTGAATAATTACTTAGTATTATTATGCAAATAAATAGAGGAAAACAACAGAATGCAAAAGACTAGAGATCTCTTCAAGAAAATTAGAGGTACCAAGAGAAGACTACATGCAAAGATGGGGTGGATAAAGGACAGAAATGGTATGGACCTAACAGAAGCAGAAGATATTAAGAAGAGGTGGCAAGAATACACAGAAGAACTGTACAAAAAAGATCTTCATGACCGAGATAATCACAATGGTGTGATCACTCACCTAGAGCCAGACATCCTGGAATGTGAAGTGAAGTGGGCCTTAGAAAGCACCACTAGGAACAAAGCTAGTGGAGGTGATGGAATTCTAGTTGAGCTATTTCAAATCCTGAAAGATGATGCTGTGAAAGTGCTGCACTCAATATGCCAGCAAATTTAGAGAACTCAGCAGTGGCCATGAGACTGGAAAAGGTCAGTCTTCATTCCAATTCCAAAGAAAGGCAATGCCAAAGAATGCTCAAAATACCACACAATTGCACTCATCTCACACGCTAGTAAAGCAATGGTCAAAATTCTCCAAGCCAGGTTTCAGCAGTACGTGAACTGTGAACCCCAAGATGTTCCAGCTGATTTTAGAAAAGGCAGAGGAACCAGAGATCAAATTTCCAACATCCGCTGGATCATCAAAAAAGCAAAAGGGTTCCAGAAAAAAAACATCTATTTCTGTTTTATCGAATATACCAAAGCCTTTGACTGTGTGGATCGCAATAAAATGTGCAAAATTCTGAAAGAGAAGGGAATACCAGACCATCTGACCTGTCTCTTGAGAGACCTGTCTGCAGATCAGGAAGCAACAGTTAGAACTGGACATGGAACAACAGACTGGTTCCAAATAGGAAAAGGAGTATGTCAAGGCTGTATATTGTCACCTTGCTTATTTAACTTACATGCAGAGTACATCATGAGAAATCCTGGGCTGGAAGAAGCACAAGCTGGAATCAAGGTTGCTGGGAGAAATATCAATAACCTCCGATATACAGATGACACCACCCTTATGGCAGAAAGTGAAGAGGAACTAAAAAGCCTCTTAATGAAAGTGAAACAGGAGAGTGAAAAATTTGGCTTAAAGCTTTATTCAGAAAACTAAAATCCTGGCATCTTGTCCCATTACTTCATGGGAAATAGATGGGGAAACAGTAGAAACAGTGTAAGACTTATTTTTGGGGGCTCCAAATTCACTGTAGATGGTGATTACAGCCATGAAATTAAAAGACGCTTGCTCCTTGGAAGGAAGGTTATGTCCAACCTAGATAGCATATTGAAAAGTAGAGACATTACTTTGCCAACAAAAGCCCATCTATTCAAGGCTGTGTTTTTTCCAGTAGTCAACAAGGTCTGTCTACTCAAGGCTATGTTTTTTTCAGTGGTCATGTATAGATGTGAGAGTCGGACAGTGATGAAAGCTGATCACCAAAGAATTGATGCTTTTGAACTATGGTGTTGGACAAGATTCTTGAGAGTCCCTTGGCCTGCAAGGAGATCCAACCAATTCATTCTAAGGAGATCAGTCCTGGGTATTCATTGGAAGGACTGATGTTGAAAATGAAACTCCAATACTTTGGCCACTTCATGCTGAGAGTTGACTCATTGGAAAAGACCCTGATGCTGGGAAGGATTGGGGGCAGGAGGAGAAGGGGACGACAGAGGATGAGATGGCTGGATGGCATCACCGACTCCATGGACATGGGTTTGGGTGGATAGGGAGGCCTGGCATGCTGCAATTCATGGGGTCGCAAAGAGTCAGACATGACTGAGTGACTGAACTGAACTGATTATGAACTCAAAAATGTTTGTGTATTTGCTATGCATCAATCCAGTGCACTTATTATTCTTCTTGATAATCAAGTTGTACCCCCCTGAATCAGCATATGCCCATTAGAATTTGCTTTTGCATGCAACAGGGGCTTAACTTTAATAATCAGGTAGGCCTGAAAAATATAGGTATCAATATTTAATTGCACTCAAGGTGGATTTTTGACTCAGGCTTAATGAAAATTATAAGAGCATAAGTTGAAAACAACTATGTTTTGCTCTGGAATGAGAAATACAGGAAGGTAAAGGGGATTCTCATTCTCATTCCCTGTTTTCTTCTTCAGAAAGGAATTTCTAATAACCCTTAATCAGTATGGTATAAGGAAGGGGTATGGTTTCATATGAGCTCTATTTTGTGTGCCCTAGTGCTCTTAACCCCCTCAAACTTAGTAATGAATTTTCAAGAATATTATGACTGAGTTTTTGCTTATGTACTAGCCCAGAATAAAGTTCTTATATTCTGACTTTTTATCAGTTGTAAAAGGCTTTATTCCTCCTACGCTCTGCAAAATCTGATGTGGAACTTTTAAATCAGAATATTATATAAATATTCTTGAAATTTTAAATGGCTCAGTTGCTCTATGTGAACAAAATTCTTTGTTTTTTTCCTGTAAGAGGCAATTTTTATATCTTCTTGGTGGGAAAAATCACTTCAAATATGAGTTTGATCTAAAGACAGAATTTCTATAGGTTTTGGCAGTATAATTCAACAGCTTTCTGCTATAATTTTTGTTATTACTTTAATCCATTTATAATGCATTAACATGTAGATTGTAACATTACACAATGTTGTATTTTAATTTACATAGGCCACCTCACTTCAGTTCAGTTCAGTTCCTCAGTCGTGTCCACCTCTTTGCGACCCCATGAATCTCAGCAAGCCAGGCCTCCCTGTCCATCATCAACTCTCAGAGTCTACCCAAACCCATTTCCATGGAGTCAGTGATGCCATCCAGCCATCTCATCCTCTGTTGTCCCCTTCTCCTCCGGCCTCCAATCCTTCCCAGCATCAGGGTCTTTTCCAATGAGTCAACTCTTCGCATGAAGTGGCCAAAGTATTGGAGTTTCAGTTTCAACATCAGTCCTTTCAGTGAACACCCAGGACTGATATCCTTTAGGATGGACAGGTTGGATCTCCTTGCAGTCCAAGGGACTCTCAAGAGTCTTCTCCAACACCACAGTTCAAAAGCATCAATTCTTCAGCACTCAGCTTTCTTCTCCGTCCAACTCTCACCTCCATACATGACCACTGGAAAAACCATAGCATTGACTAGATGGACCTTTGTTGGCAAAGTAATGTTCTTGCTTTTCAATGTGTTATCTAGGTTGGAGATAACCTTCCTTCCAATGAACAAGTGTCTTTTAATTTCATGGCTGCAAAAACCATCTGCAGTGATTTTGGAGCCCCCAAAAATAAAATCTGACACTGTTTCCACTGTTTCCCATTTATTTCCCATGAACTGATGGGACCAGATATCATGATCTTAGTTTTCTGAATGTTGAGCTTTAAGCCAACATTTTCACTCTCCTCTTTTACTTTCATGAAGAGGTTTTTTTATTTCCTCTTCACTTTCTGCCACAAGGGTGGTGTCATCTGCATATCTCAGGTTATTAATATTTCTCGCAGATACCTCTCCAGCTTGTGCTTCTTCTAACCCAGTGTTTCTCATGATGTACTCTGCATATAAGTTAAATAAGCAAGGTGTCAATATACAGCCTTGACGTACTCCTTTTCATGTTTGGAACCAGTCTGTTGTTCCATGTCCAGTTCTAACTGTTGCTTCCTGATCTGCATACAGGTTTCTCAAGAGACAGGTCAGGTTGTCAGGTATTCCTATCTCTTTCAGAATTTTCCACAGTTTATTGTCATCCACAGAGTCAAAGGCTTTGGCATAGTCAATAAGGTAGAAATAGATATTTTTCTGGAACTCCTGCTTTTTTGATTATCCAGCAGATGTTTGCAATTTGATCTCTTGTTCCTCTGCCTTTTCCAAAACCAGCTTGAACATCTGGAAGTTCGTGGTTCACATACTGCTGAAGCCTGGCTTGGAGAATTTTGAGCTTTGCTTTACTAGCGTGTGAGATGAGTGCAATTGTGCGATAGTTTGAGCATTCTTTTGCATTGCCTTTCTTTGAGATTGGAATGATAATTGACCTTTTCGAATCCTGGGGCTACTGCTGAGTTTTCCTTATTTGCTGGCATATTGAGTGCAGCACTTTCACAGCATCATCTTTTAGGATTGTATTTTTAATTTAACTGTAAAATTCAATCATTTTTATCTCAAAGTCCATTTCTAATTTTTTTTTAACTTGAGATGTTCAAGATAAGGGCTCAAAAAGCTAGACCCATGGACCAAATTCAGGCAAACACCTATTTTTTTAAAAGCTATATTGGAACATTTAGCAGCTTTGGTAATACAAGGGAAATGTCAAATATTTGCAGCAGATAATATATATTCTGCAAAGATGAAAATATTTATTATTATGACATTTCAAAGAATGTTTACTAACTCAAGTCAGTATTACTGGAATTCGCTTTATATGTATGCATAATGATACTCTCAGGAAGCTGCCATAGAACTACCACAGACTAATAAGAATAAGAGAAATTGTTTTCCTCAAATACAATTGTTGCAGTATTACCTATAAATAGTTTCTTTTCTTTTTTAGTGTTCTCTCTCCATCGACTGAGGTGGCTCAGTGGAAAAGAATCTTCCTGCCAAGCAGCAGAAACAGATTCAATCCCTGGGTAGGAAAGATGCCCTGGGGTATGAAATGGCAACCCACTCCAGTATTCTTGCCTCAAAAGTCCCTTAGACAGAGGAACCTGTTGTGTTTAAAGTCCATGGGGCTGCAAAGAACTGGACACAGCTTAGCAACTAAGCAACAACAACAATCTTCATCTCATAGCAGGAGATCAGTAAATGCTTAAGTGAATGAATACGAGGTGAATACATGGATGATTTGTAGTTCAATGTCTTTAATGATTAGCGAAATCAAATACAAGTAGCCTACTCTACATTCTCGTTTCTGTGTTATTGTTGTTCAGTTGCTAAGTCATGTCTGACTCTTTGTGACCCCGGGGACTGCAGCATTCCAGGCTTCACTGTTCTTCACTATCTCCTCCAGTTTGCTCAGATTCATGTCCATAGAATGAGAAAGACTAGAGAGATTTTCAAGAAAATTGGAGATATCAAGGGAACATTTCATGCAAGCATGAGCATGATAATTGACAGAAACAGTAAAATCCTATTTCTATAGCTCTAGTGGTTGCATAACTATAATCGGAAGAGCATACAATTGATCAGAAACTAAGTAGCCAAACATATATTAACAATATTATATACAACCCTTTGATATATCACATATGAAATACTAACTTGCTTGTAACAAAGGCCATGTGAGGGTAGGTATCCATTTTCTTTGTTTGTGTTTTTGGTGAAAAGTAACTTTTCTGAAACATTCTACTTGCATTTCTAATTGTGAATAAAGACATCTGGGTCTATTGTTGGTCACTCATTTTTACTGTAAACTTTAAAAACGTTTATGGATTGATTCCCATTCATTGTTTGATAGGCCTTACAGTTAATAAGGTTGGTAGTTGTGTTGAGATATGAAATTTACTTTTATATATAGAAAAACCTCATATAAGCACAAAGAGCAATTGGTTAGCTGACTCTAACGGTTCAGAGAATTCAGAGCAGTTCAAGATCCTGAATCCTGGAACTTGCATAGTTTAGCTCATTCAAAGTAGCATTTCTAAATTTTTGTTAAGAACCTTCTTACAAAGTTTTCAAGGGGCTAAATCCATTTCCTATGAAGTTGTCCTTTTATGCCCACAATGAAAAAAATCGAAAATTTATTGTTTCACATATTTTGTACAGTTTACCTCTGCTTCAGTCCAGTCATTCTATACTTCTTGTGATAATTCATTTTATTTTCAATTGAATCTGAGGCACACGTTAAAATACTTGCTTGATGAAACGTGAGTTCAATTCCTGGGTCAGTTCATTATCTTGAGCCAAAAGAGCCTTCAGTAAATCTTCACAGGGGAGTTTTCAATAATGTTTATAGTATATTTAACAGATGTCACTTAAATCTGATCCTGAGGCCTTCTGTGACAAATGGGCTGTAGCTCGCTTTGGTCAACATGTTGACAACTTGTGCCTTACTTAGATGGCTTATCTCTCTTAGAAGTTTCTGTGCCCTTAAACTCTTTTGTGCCTATTAGCTTACAACCAGGTATTGCTATGAGCATCAGTATTTTCCCAATCTAAAGTGTAGAGTTCTAATATATATAATATAGAATATAGAAAAGAGTTCACAGGTTTTGAAGATTTTTGATATTGGCCTTGTCATTTTATTTATTTTTTTTCCAATAGGATTTATTCACAATGCCACATCTTGTTCTTTTTTTTTTATTGGTTTTGCCATACAATGACATGAAACCACCATGGATTTACATATTCCCCCCCTCCAGAACCCCCCTCCCTCCTCCCTCCTGACTCCCCCGACTCCCCCAGGATATCTCGGTGCACCAGCCCCGAGCATCAATCCTGGGCTGGCGATTGATTTCACATATGACAATTAACATGTTTCAATGCCATTCTCCCATATCATCCCACCCTTGCCCTCTTCCACAGAGTCCACGAGTCTGATCTACACGTCTGTGTTCCTTTTGCTGTCTCGCATGCAGGGTTTTCACTGCCATCTTCCTAAATTCCATATATATGTGTTAGCATAGTGTATTGTTGTTTTCCCTTCTGGCTTACTTCACTCTGGAAAATAGGCTCCAGTTCCGTCCACTTGAGTAGAACTGATTCAAATGAATTTTTTTTTAATGCTGAGTAATATTCCATTGTGTATATGTACCACAGCTTTCTTATCCATTCGTCAGTTGATGGGCATCTAGGTTGCTTCCATGTCCAGGCTATTGTAAACAATGCGGCGATGAACATTGGGGTATGCCCAGCAGTGGGATTGCTGGGTCAAGAATATACAATGGAGAAAATACAATCTCTTTAACATGTGGTGCTGGGAAAACTGGACAGCCACTTGTAAAAGAATGAAACTAGAACACTTTCTAACACCAAACACAAAAATAAACTCAAAATAGATCAAAGATCTAAGCATAAGACCAGAAACTATAAAACTCCTAGAGGATAACATAGGCAAAACACTCTCCGACATAAACCAAAGCAGGATCCTCTATGACCCACCTCCCAGAATATCAGAAATAAAAGTACGAATAAACAAATGAGACCTAATTAAAATTAAAAGCTTCTGCACAACAAAGGAAACTATAAGCAAAGTGAAAAGACAGCCTTCAGAATGGGAGAAAATAATAGCCAATGAAGCAATGGACAAACAATTAATCTCAAAAATATACAAGCAACTCCTGCAGCTCCATTCTAGAAAAATAAATGACCCAATCAAAAGTGGGCCAAAGAACCTAACAGACATTTCTCCAAAGAAGACATAAAAATGGCTAACAAACACATGAAAAGTTGCTCATCATCACTCATTATCAGAGAAATACAAATCAAAACCACAATGAGGTACCACTTTACACCAGTCAGAATGGCTGCCATCCAAAAATCTACAAGCAATAAATGCTGGAGAGGATGTGGAGAAAAGGGAACCCTCTTACACTGTTGGTGGGAATGCAAACTAGTACAGCCACTATGGAAAACAGTGTGGAGATTCCTTAAAAAACTGCAAATAGAACTGTCATTTTATGTTTTACTGCTGTTTCCTCACCTGTAAAATAGGGTATGAGATTATTATCTTCTATAACAACTATACTCATTCTTTTATCCTGATGCTAACAAATTTTGTATTTCAACAAGCATTTATCAAGGAAATCTCTATATTTATATTTTTGTGATAACTTTTCAGTGCTAATCTAGAATTTACCTTAGTGTGTTTCATTTGTTCTCCATTGCATCTGTTTCAATTCTATACTGATTGTTCAATTTTGTTCCCCCCCTCTTCCAAGCTATTGATTCCCCTTAAAGGTGAAGAAATTAGGGAATTAGATTGTCTACCCAGTTCTGGGCATAAACATCCCTGCCTACTCATTAATCAACTGGAATGAGTTTCCTAGTGTCTCTACATGTCAGACTGTTGGAGTATCACAGGCTGTGATGAGTCAGTACCTATTGAGGCACTGTGAGTACAAGTGAAATACCTCTCCTTGTGGTAATATAATGGATTAGTTCAACTCACCTGGTAAGCCCCCTCAAGACCAGCCTGCATCATCATGGCTTCTTCTAGGGCTGGAGGCTAACGGTGGTCAAGGTCAATTCTCACCCACCATCTCTGTGTTGAACAGGCACACTCTGGCCATAGGCTAATCCCCACCTGGTAACTTCAGGTAGTAGACTTCCTCCAGATCCTCCAAGATAGGTATCCTCTCAAACAACACATTTCCCATTCTTATTCCACCCCTCCACTATAATAAAGAGTGAAACAGAACATACCCTTTAATGGATTATATCTATAAAAATATGGAGAAGAAGCTCAGCAGGTAGATCAAACTTTATTGAATTGTGTTAGCATGATTAAAAAGTGGGCATTTAACATGCAGATTCTTAGATCACCCTTAATGGAGAGAGGTAAAAACATAGGCTAATAATGACACTAACTCAAGAGGTAATTTGTGAGAAGTGGAGCATAAGAAGAGCTCCTCCAGGGACCAGGTTTAAAAAATGTATCTCTGAGTTGATCTCCCTCCCCAGAGTACCCAAAATAGAACCTAGCAACACTTGGGCACCTGGTCGATTTCTCTTCTATGCGAGTCTCCTGAGATAACAACCCTTGATATGGACACTCATATGCCCATGGAAAGTAGTGGAATCAGTAAGTTTTCTCTAGGAGGTTTTTACTATCAGTGATTATGAAGGAAACAGAACAAGAAAACAAGTTCAAGGACGATTCTCTCTAGTTACTACAGATGCCAGACAGTCAGACTTGATTGTGATTACATGTGAGATATCTTTATTTGAGAACTTCCAGAAATATCCAAGGTGCATTGTGAGGGGGAGGACTGAGATCACTGTTCACATACAGGTAGACTATTAAGCCAATAGGTAGTTGGGTAGCATGGTAATAATAACTAACACTTTTCAAGTGCTATCTGTGTACCAAGAAATATTCCAAGTACCTCTTACTTGTATTAACTTGTTTAATCTCTGTGACCTATCTTCTAAGTCTATTACTATTAATCGGTTGGTACAAAAGTAAGTGCAGTTTCAGAGTATAAATTTTAAATCATTCTAACTAGGCTCAAACACATATTTATAAATCAAAATAGGAGTCATTACAACCAACACATTTTTGCCAACAAGAAATAAGGTTTATTCCTGTAGCATAGAAATCCATGCTTCAGGATTCAACGACCTCTTGGAAAGCATCTTCTGCCTCCTGCTGGGTGTAGAAGTGTTTTCTCTGCAAAAAGTTGTTATAAATTCAAGGCTGCAATTTTGCAACAACATAATACATGAGAATATTCATTGGAAGGATTGATGCTGAAGCCCCAATACTTTGGCCACCTGATGCAGAGAACTGAATCATTGGAAAAGATCCCAATGCCGGGAAAGATTGAAGGCAGGGAGTAGAAGGGGACGACAGAGGATGAGGTGGTTGGATTGCATCAGTGACTCAATGGAAATGAGTTTGAGCAAGCTCCAGGAGTTGGTGATGGACAGGGAAGCTTGACATGCTTCAGTCCATAGAGTAGGACACAGCTGAGTGACTGACTGAACTGAACACACGATAAGTTGCTAAAGAACCCAGTGTCAACTATAATCATTCATCATTTGAAGCAAATTAGAAATATGAAAAAGCTGGAAAACTGGATGCCTCATGAACTGACCAGAGTTAAAAAAAAATCATTGTCTGGAAGTGTAGTCTTCTCTTATTCTCCACAACAACAATGGACTGTTTCTCAACAAGGTTGTGATGTGAGATGAAAAGTGGATTTTATATGTCAGCTGGCGATGACCAGTTCAGTGGTTGGATCCAGAAGAAGCTCTGAAGCACTTCCCAAAGCCAAACTTGTTCCAAAAAATATCATGGTCACTATTGGGTGGTCTGCTGCTGGTCTGATTCACTACACCTTCTGAATCTCAGCAAAACTATTACATCTGAGACTAACCGCAAATTGATGAGATGCACCAAAAACTGCAACACCCGTAGCCGGCACTGGTCCACAGAAAGGGCCCAATTTTTCTTCATGACAATGCCTGACTGCACATTGTACAACTAGTGCTTCTAAAGTTAAATGAATTGGGCTACAAAGTTTTGCCTCATCTGCCTTGTTCACCTAATCTCTCACCAACCGACTACCACTTTTTCTAGCATCTCGACAACTTTTTGCAGGGAAAATGCTTCCACAACCAGCAGGACACAGAAAGTACTTTCCAAGAGTTTATCAAATCCTGAAGCATGGATTTTTATACCATAGGAATAAACAAACTTATTTCTCACGGGCAAAAATGTCTTGATTGTAATGATTCCTATTTTGGTTCATGAAGGTGTGTTTGAGTCTAGTTAGACTGATTTAAAATTCAAGATCACAAACCACAGTTATTTTTACACCAACCTAGGAAACTGGAAGAGGTATTCTACAACTCAGAGAAAAATTTTTAAATGTTAAAATGAGAATAACAAATGAGGAGATAAATAAATGACAGAACTGGATAGTCTATAATCATAGAAATGACAAGATAGGAAAAAACGAATGGAGGAGAAAACATGGAAGAGAAGGACCTCTAGGCTTCAATAAAATGTTGTGTTTCGGGCTCAGTAGGGCACAGCGAGGACCAGCAGAGTGAAGGAAAACCAGCAAACATTTAGCCATACACCAGTGAGCTTTCTGAACTTCAAAAATTAAGAAGATATACTTAAAAAATAATGAGTCAATTGTATTTCAAACTTAGGGAAAATTTCATAACCTGTGTACCCACCATCTATGTTGAACAAATGCTAGTATTTTTGGTATATGCTTCAAATATTTTTTAAGGTAAAATACAGATTTCAAGTAACTAAAACTCCTCTCAACCATCCTACTTCTCTTCTTTCCCTTTGTGGAATTGAGGACTTCCTGAGTTGATATGCATCTTTTCTACTTATTTTTAAAAATATTTTACTGTACATATATATGTGTGTGTGTGCATGTGTGTGTGTGTGTGTGTGCATGTGTGTGTTTATAAATATACATTAGTTCATGTTTTTAAATAGACAAAATTGTTGTGTTACATATTTCCATTTTTTAAAATTTTTTGATTTATTTAGGTTAAAAGTATAACTAGACAACTAGATAGCTAGATATAGATCTAGTTCATACTTTAAATTGTAATCAACTTTATTAATAGATACCGCTTATGCCAACATTTCCATGTAGAGCATTTAAAACAAGTAAATATTAATTTCTACAATTAATCCATAAATTTAATGCCATTATAATTAGAATCCAAAAATATTTCTGGGATTCATATATAAGTTTAATGCAATTATAATTAGAATTCCACTATCCATTTCTTGAGTAGAATGTTCTTAAATCAGGCTAATTTCATCTTGAAAACTAGAACTATTTTTTTAATCAACAACCAGCCACTTTCAAGGTTATTATGATTTTCTCATTGCCCCATACTTACAAGGAACCTAAGTATACTCCATGTGTAAATTAAGTTCAGGTCTTGGGCAGGCTGTCATATAGTAAATATTTCAGATAATTAATGCATGAAAAATATTCAGTATCATCATTTATAAAATAGAAAAGCATAACAATTAAAACAACAATACCCATTTTCTCTCTCATGCTTTTCCTGTCTACTTGTTTTACACCAAACTATGTCTGCTATTGTCTGGCTGCTACCAAAAACAGGCACTTGTAACTCACGAAATGCCAAATTATAGGAATATAATGTTGCTGAAGAGAATTTATGGGCAGTTGGCTCTATACTCCTGATTCCCAAATCTCAACGTTAGCCTGGTGCTGCACTGCTTTGGAAAAGAGAGACACATTGAGAAATAGAAAGCTGGATTATTTCACCTTCTGAGATGGTACTAAAGGACTTATAGATTTCCAGTGGATTAGCTACAGATGAAGAAGGAAAGCCATATACACAATATACACCTGTACACATGTCCGTGCACCAGAGTCCTCTGAGACCTAGAGAAATATAAAATTTTGCAGGGCAAACATTTCTAACTTTAATTTCTTTGGACTTTTAATTTGATGGGATTTCATTTTTGTTCTTTAATTACTCCTTGAGAAAGAAAGAATTGATGGGGATTCAGAGTGTTCAAATTTGGGACATGGTTTATGTTGTAATTATTTGGGCTAATTGCATAATCTCTGGTGAGCTATGTTAAACAATGCAGATGGGCCTAATTTGAATGGAAAATAGAATAAAGAGAAACTATTTTGCTTAGGGTATAATGCAGAATAGAAGTAATTTTTTAAATTTTTTTTTATTTTGTTGGTTTTGCCATACAATGACATGAAACCGCCATGGGTTTACATATGCTCCCCCTCCAGAACCCCCGTCCCTCCTCCCTCCTGATTCCCTCCCCCTGGGACATCTCGGTGCACCAGCCCTGAGCATCATCCCTGGGCTGGCGATTGATTTCACATATGATAATTAACATGTTTCAGTGCCATTCCCCCATATCATCCCACCCTTGCCCTCTTCCACAGAGTCCACGAGTCTGTTCTATACATCTGCGTTCCTTTTGCTGTCTCGCATGCAGGGTTCTCATTACCATCTTTCTAAACAGTGCAGTATACTAACGCATATATATGGAATTTAGAAGTAATTTTATTAATGTCTCATTTTGACCTAGTTTATAGTCTTCTGAGGGCAAAAATTTGAACTGTCTTCATAGTTGGTCCCAAGAGGATATATAAAGTAGAAGTGGTTGATACTCGCAATGTACTCCACTCCTCCTCAGAGGTGGAACAGTACTGCTCTAAGATATTACTGGTTTACTTTCCCAAGGGGTATGGCCACACCATATGCTTCATTACTAAGCTCACTGGGTTAAGACAGTGCACATTAGAATAATCTGGGGAGTGTTCAAATACTTAAGCTTTACCCTAGACTACTTGAATCAGAATCTCTGGGGTTGGGGTCTAGTGTTATTGAAAAGTTCCCGAGTATATCCAGTGTGCATTTGTCTTGGGCTGTGACAGAGATTTGAATAGAGAACCTTTCTTGGTAAAAGCTCTCAGTAACCCCTGTGAAGAAAGCAGATTGGGCAACATTGTACTTCAGTGATCACAGCAGAGATCTCTGCAACAGGGAGGTCTGGAGCTGGGACAGCCCTCCGTAGGTACCCCACATCGAGGAAAGGTAGCTGGATATCTTTGTACCCTTACATCCATACAGCTCTAGATATGGGCTGCCTTTGGGGAATGAGTGTGACTTTGGGTAATGGAAGCTCTTTTCCACTTAATTGAATTTTCAATAGGCAATCAGCCCTAAGCTGTCAGCCGTCAACACTACAGGCACAGTCAGATTCCGGAGCCCATAGCACTTCCCAGGTGGACGAAGTATTGGAGTTATCCTTTCAGGTCCCTCTTTTAAAGCCTGTAGAACAGGCCTCCCCACCAGAGGAAGAGGTATGTGTCTGATTAGTGAAAACAGGTAGGTCCTAATGCCCAGGTGGTTGTTACTCAGTGATAGTCACTGGGGAAAAGTCAGACATCGTGGGCATGTCTCCTCTTGGTTCTCTTTCACCCTACACAGGGATGCCCTGGAAAGTGTGTTCTCTGCTTCCTGTCTACCACATGATAATGCAAGCCTACTATAGGAGCTGGTTCATACCCTTCAGTCACTATCCACCCTTTATGCATGCATATGAGTGTCCCCGTAAGCTCACATCAGGAAAAGGATAAGAGGCTTGGATACACTGATAAACTGCTAGCTGCATTTGGGCTCCAATATTTTGACTCCATCCGTATTTGTATTCCCACAGTGTTTCTCAGTTGCTTACAACTTGTAGACATGAGGAAAAGAAGCTAGTGTTCCTCAAATCATTTTCCTCAAACATGTCGAGGAAGTAAATCATCCAGAAACAGAAAGAGATAATTACAAATTTAGTTATGAATAATTAAGATAGTGTGGAGTGGAAGGCAATAAATAAAAATATATATAATGATGAAGAAAAATATAATAATGATGAAGAAAAAAGATGTAAAATATCTAGAAAGTCATTTGGATGGCATATAGCCACAGAAATGAAAACAAGGAGAGAAAGAGAGGGAGGGGAGAAAAAGGACTACTAGTGGGAGGGAATGCGAGAGAATGTTGTGTTCAATTGTACACTTATAAATTATAAAATCTAACTGAAATCAAGCATTTTCTCTGAAAATATAAAGGACTGAAATTCTCAAAAGGTAGAAAATAATAATACACCATTATCTAGTAAAGACTGTTTAAAGAAAGTAATCACAAAGCTGAAACCAAAAAACTTTAGAATAGACACCTTTCTGAATGATTTACCTGTGCTTTGCTCTATAAAATGTTTCAAATGATAGAAAATATATACAGTTTCTCAGTTTGTTTTAAAACTATAAGCTTGGCATCAAATTCTTTTAAAATGAAGCACATCTTTTAAAATGATCCTATTCTTAAGGTAGGATCCTAAATAGGAAACATACATTGGTTCCTAGTAAAGTTAAAAATATATGACTCATAAAGCCAGCAAAATGCTGAAACCATAGAGGTGGTTACATAAAATCTGAACTTATATAACAGTATCATGTATTAATTTTAATATTTGGTATTCTATAAATTGTAACCATTGCAAAAAGAGCATACCATCATAGGAAAAGAAGAGATAATTTATTGAAAAATCATATCACAATTTAGTGAAGCAGAGATAACCAATTAAGAACTATAGCAATATATAAATTAATAGAAATAGTGAAAGTGCACTAAAGTGGTAATGTCATACACATGCACACACACACACATCCATGACATGGATATGTCTATAGCTGTATTTCTATATCTCTTTTGGAGATACATATGGCTCATATGGTAGAGAATCCACCTGCAATGCAGAAGACCTGGGTTCCATCCCTAGATTGGGAAAGATCCCCTGGAGGAGGGCATAGCAACCCACTCCGGTATTCTTGCCTGGAAAATCTCGATGGACAGAGGAGCCTGGCAGACTACAGTCCATGGATCGCAAAGAGTTGGACACAACTGAGCAACTAACCAACATGACGTGTATATGTGTGTGTCGACATATTTATGTGTGTATGTATATATGTGTGTGTGTATAAAACATCCATGTCTAGTCCTTTGGAGACAACTTAGTCTCACGGCCATGCCTGACTGAATGAGCAGCTAGGGATTTTGATGGATAGCTAGCAGCTTAGGCTACATATGTGGTTTTATATATTTATGATTGGTAATTCTAAATGGGCAGTAATCTTTTAGAGCAGGCAATATAAGAAAATCTTAAAATAATTACAAGACGTTTGAAAATTATGAAAACATTAGAATGAAGTTAATAAAAGCCTATGTTTATTTCTTTATTTTAAAGAATCATATTAAGTGGATATAAACAACTTAATACATGAAAAATGAATAAAGTAAATGTATTAAGTATCCCCAATGTAATTCATTACTTTAATAACAATCCAATTAAAAAAAATCCCTTGTTATTGTTTCAATTTGACAAAATGATTCAAAAATCCATTTGGACAAACAACTCAACATATTTATAGAAAAGTAACAAAGTGGCACTCAGCCTAGAAAATATTAAGGAATGTAGTATAATTTACATTATTCAAAATATTCTGATGTTATGAGAATTGGCAGGGTCACGAAGCAGAACAGACAGACAAGAAACAAATATTTGGTACCTAATATCTACCTGTATTTGTATATTTCTTATCTGGCTATGTATCTATATGGTGTAGGCTCTTATGGGTGCTATGCTAACTTGCTTCAGTCATGTCTGACTCTTTGCAGCCCTAGGGACCGGACTCCACCAGGCTCATCTGTCAATGGGATTTTCCAGGCAAGAATACTGGAGTGGGTTGCCATGCCCTCCTCCAGGGGATCTTACTGACTCGGGGTCAAACCTGGATCTCTAAAGTTTCCTGCACTGGCAGACAGGCTCTTTACCACTAGTGCCACCTAGGAAGCCATTAGGCTCTTATCATGCACTAATTAAATTACTCTATTCATCAATTGATATGTGATATTACAGTTAGTTACGCTATGGTAACAAATCAACCCAGGCATAGGATAGCTTGAAAGAATAGTTTGTATCTTGTTTATGTAATAGTTTCGAGGAGAGATTCCAGAGTAGTGGTTACTGTAGTCTGTGTAGGTTCCCAGGTTGTCAGAGTTTCTGTCTTTTTCAAAGTATATCAAAAGTGGCTTCCAAAGTTCCCATGGCTACCACCAACACAATCAGCCAGAGGCAGAAAGAGTATGGAGGAGGTTTATGTAGGCCAGATCTTGAAGTTTCATATATCACTTAATTCTTTGGCTATGCCTAACTGGATGGGTAGCTGGGAAAAAAGTTATCTAACTGTGGACTTGAAGAAGGGGAAGATGGATTTTGTTGGGCACCTAGCAGCTTCTGCTACACATTATCTCTTTTAATCCACACATGATCCAGTACTATTAGTATTCACATATTATATACAAGGAACCATGACACAAAGAATATAGGGGACATGTCCACAGTCACACAGCTACTGGTTGACCTAGTAATCGAATCTAGTTTATTAACTCCAGAGTCCATGTACCTCACTAGTACTATAAGCACTAGTGTAGCTACCCCTGCCCCTATTACTGCTATAAACATACACAGGTGTGCATGGATTAAATTTATGAGAAATATATTAAAAGTCCTGGAGAATTAGTAGTTATTAATCAAATGCACTGTATGAAAACATAAATACAGGTCATTTTCTTATATTTTATAACAAGTTTGGCAGATTAATTCATATAGAAAGTAAAACCATTTAAACTTAAAGAACACATTAGTGATTTATCAGCACTCTAATTTTTAAATGTAATATGAACTATAACTTGATACAGTTAGTGGCAAAGGAAAAGACTGGTATATTTGACTACATCAGGATTAAATATTTCATGTGTTAAAAATCAGTAAAATTAAAGGTAAATTGCAAACTAGTAAAATATGTGCAACATATTTGACAAGTATTAAGTATCTTTAATATTTAACAAGCCTTATGAGTAAGAGCACTGGTAACTTCTAAAAAAAACTAAATGACTTACACAACTTATTTTGCTTTAGAAACAGAATACTGACAGAACATAAATAGCTGTTACATATATGAAAAATATTCAATCCTGTTAGAAAACAAAATAATGAAAATTACAGCAATAAGATACCTTTCTTCCAGTTGGGAAAAGTTCCCAAAATATATATTTAACTGAAATACAACATAAAACTATGATGTGCCAGGTATATTTTGAAATTTTGGGAATGTATTGTAGAACAAAGCGTATAGGAGCCATGCTTCCATGGAAATTATTTTCAGTGGAAAGAGCTTAGACTAACCAAACAAGAAAGTAGGTATTAGATGTGGATAAATGCTAAGAGTTAAAGTAGGATAATCAATATAACTGGATGACTTCTTAACAATAGGTGGTGGCGGAAGATTCCTGAAAAGAAGGTATTTAATTATGGGTCTGAATAACAAGTCAGTCATGTGAAGATTGAAGAGGACTACAGTAAGGGGGAAGTTAGCTGGAAAGTTAATAAGGTAAAGTTATAATAGGATAAGAAGTAGATTTTATTTAAAGTACATTTGAGATTCCCTTTTAGAGTTTTAAACAGGGACATAATATCATATGTGTTGAGTTTACCAAAAAATTATTCCGGCTTCTTTTTGGAGAATTGTTTGCAGGAAGGATCAAGGTTAGATGCAAAGAGATCTGTTAAAAAGCTTGGCAAAGGTCCAGATGAGAAAAGATGATGATTGAGACCACAGTGGCTACAGGGAAGATGGAGATCCATTCACAAATTTGTGATAGGTTTTAGAGGTAACATCCATAGCAATAGGTTTTGGAGGTAACATCCATAGCATGTAGTAAGAACTGATTATGGAGATCTAAGGAAACGAGGAAACTTGAGCATAACTCTTCAATTTTGTAATATGTGGTGTGGGGAGATGTCATTTACTGAAATGGAGAAGACTGGGAAAAGAAAAGTTGATTGACAGGGGAAGAAACAGTTCTTTTTTACTTTGTTAAATATCATATATCTTTTTATGAGCTATCTGGAGATATCAAATAGCATTTGAATATATATGTTTGAAGTTCTAGAGAAAATGTAGGGCCTGTCAGACATTCAGACTTATGAGTAAATTTATAAATGTGTGTGTGATATATAATATATTTTAAATTGACATTTATTATATATTTTACATGTAGAGATATGTTCAGTTCAGTTCAGTTGCTAAGTTGTATCCAACTTTTTGTGACCCCATGAATCACAGCACGCCAGGCCTCCCTGTCCATCACCAACTCCTGGAATCTACCCAAACCCATGTCCACTGAGTTGGCGATGCTATCCAGCCATCTCATCCTCTGTCATCCCCTTCTCTTCCTGCCCCCAATCATTTCCAGCGTTATGGTCTTTTCCAATGAGTCAGCTCTTCACATGAGGTGGACAACATATTGGAGATTCAGCTTCAACATCAGTCCTTCCAGTTAACATCCAGGACTGATCTGCTTTAGGATGGACTGGCTGGATCTTCTTGCAATCCAAGGGACTCTCCAACACCACAGTTTAAAAGCATCAATTCTTCGGTGCTCATCTTTCTTTACCATCCAATTTTCACATCCATACATGACTACTGGAAAAACCATAGCCTTGACTAGATGGACCTTTGTTGGCAAAATAATGTCTCTACTTTTAAATATGCTATCTAGGTTGGTCATAACTTTCCTTCCAAAGAGTATATGTCTTTTAATTTCATGGCTGCAATCACCATCTACAGTGATTTTGGAGCCCCCCTCCAAAAAAAAAAAAAGTCTGACAGTGTTTCCACTGTTTGCCCCTGTATTTCCCATGAAGTGATGGGACCAGATGCCATGATCTTAGTTTTCTGAATGTTGGGCCTTAAGCCAACTTTTCCACTCTCCTCTTTCACTTTCATCAAGAGGCTTTTTAGTTCCTCTTCACTTTCTGCCATAAGGGTGGTGTCATCTGCATATGGGAGGTTATTGATATTTCTCCCAGCAATCTTGATTCCAGCTTGTGCTTCTTCCAGCCCAGCGTTTCTCATGATGTACTCTGCATATAATTTAAAACAGCAAGGTGACAATATAAAACCTTGACGTACTCCTTTTCCTATTTGGACCCAATCTGTTGTTCCATGTCCAGTTCTAACTGTTGCTTCCTGATCTGCAGACAGGTTTCTCAAGAGACAGGTCAGATGGTCTGGTAATCCCATTTCTTTCAGAAGTTCCCACAGTTTCTTGTGATCCACACAGTCAAAGGCTTTGGCATAGTCAGGAAAGCAGAAATAGATGTTTTTCTGGAACTCTCTTGCATTTCGATGATCCAGTGGATGTTGACCATTTGATCCCTGGTTCCTTGGCCTTTTCTAAAACCAGCTTGAACATCTGGAATTTCATGGTTCATGTACTGCTGAAGCCTGGCTTGGAGAATTTTGAGCATTACTTTACTAGCGTGTGAGATGAGTGCAATTGTGCAGTAGGTCGAGCATTCTTTGGCATTGCCTTTCTTTGGGATTGGAATGAAGACTGACATTTTCCTTTCCTATAGCCACTGCTGACTTTTCCAAATTTGCTGGCATATTGAGTACAGCACTTTCACAGCATCATCTTTCAGGATTTGAAATAGCTCAACTGATATTCCATCACCTTCACTAGCTTTGTTTGTAGTGATGCTTCCTAAGGCCCACTTAGCTTCACATTCCAGAATGTCTGGCTCTAGGTGAGTGATCACACCATCATGATTATCTGGGTTATGAAGATCTTTTTTGTACAGTTCTTCTGTGTATTCTTGCCACCTCTTCTTAATATCTTCTCCTTCTGCTAGGTCCATACCATTTCTGTCCTTTATCAAGCCCATCTTTGCATGTAATGTTCCCCTGGTGTCTCTAATTTTCTTGAAGAGATCTCTAGTCTTTCGCATTTTGTTGTTTTCCTCTATTTCTTTTGCTGAGGAAGTAATTATCTCTTCTTGCTATTCTTTGGACTCTGAATTCAGATGGGGATATCTTTCCTTTTTTCCTTTGCTTCTCTCTTCCCTTCTTTTCACAGCTATTTGTAAGGCCTCTTCAGACAGCTATTTTCCTTTTTTTTAATTTCTTTTCCATGGGGATGGTCTTAATCCCTGTCTCCTGTACAGTGTCACAAACCTCCATCCATAGTTCATCACACACTCTATCTATCAGATCTAGTCCCTTAAATCTTTTTCTCACTTCCACTGTATAATCATAAGAGATTTGATATAGGTCATACCTGAATGGTCTAGTGGTTTTCCCTACTTTCCTCAGTTTAAGTCTGAATTTGGCAATAAGGAGTTCATGATCTGAGCCACAGTCAGCTCCCTGTCTTGCTTTTGCTGACTGTGTAGAGCTTCTTTATCTTTGGCTGCAAAAATATAATTACTCTGATTTCAGTGTTGACCATCTCATGATGTCCATGTGTAGAGTCTTTTTTTGTGTTGGTGGGAAAGGATATTTCCTGTAACCAGTGCCTTCTCTTGGCAAAACTCTATTAGCCTTTGCCCTGCTTCATTCTGTACTCCAAGGCCAAATTTGCCTGTTACTCCAGTTATTTCCTGACTGCCTACTTTTGCCTTCCAGTCCATTGTAATGAAAGGGACATCTTTTTGGGATGTTAGTTCTAAAAGGTCTTGTAGGCTTGCATTACCATGATATTGAATGTTTTGTCTTGGAAACGAACAGGGATCGTTCAGTCATTTTTGAGATTGCATCCAAGGACTGTATTTCAGACTCTTTTGTTGATCATGACGGCTACTCCGTTTATCCTAAGGGATTCCTGCCCACAGTAGTAGACATAATGGTCATCTGAGTTAAATTCACCCATTCCAGTCCATCTTAGTTTGCTGATTCCTAGAATGTCGATGTTCACTCTTGCCATCTCCTGTTTGATCACTTCCAGTTTGCCTTGATTGATGGACCTAATATTCCAGGTTTCTATGTAATATTGCTCTTTACAGCATTGGACCTTGCTTCTATCACCAGTCACATTCACAACTGTGTATTGTTTTTGGTTTGGCTCCAAGCCTTCATTTTTCTGGAGTTATTTCTCCACTGATCTCAAGTAGCATATTGGGCACCTACCGACCTGGGGTGTTCATCTTTCAGTGTTCTATATTTTTGCCTTTTCATACTGTTCATGGGGTTCTCAAGGCAAGAATACTGAAGTTGGTTGCCATTCCCATCTCCAGTGGACCACGTTTTGTCAGACCTCTCCACCATGATCCATCTGTTTTGGGTGGCCCCACACGGCATGGCTTAGTTTCATTGAGTTAGACAAGGCTGTGGTCCGTGTGATCAGATTGGGTTGTTTTCTGTGATTATGGTTTCAGTGTGTCTGCCCTCTGATGCCCTATCACAACACCTACCATCTTACTTGGGTTTCACTTACCTTGGACGTGGGGTATCTCTTCATGGCTGCTGTGGCAAAGCCTAGCTGCTGCTCCTTACCTTGGATGAGGGGTATCTCCTCATGCCGCCCCTCCTGACCCTGAATGTGGAGTAGCTCCTCTCGGTCCTCTGCGCCCATATAGCCGCTGCTCCTTGCTCGTGGGGTAGCTCAACTCGGCTGTTGTTCTGCGTGGTCTGTTGCAGCTGCCACGCTTCATGATTTTACCAGGATTAATGTTTGTCAATAGAAAAGAGAGGATCTACAATTACTATTGAATCTGAAGAGACATGACTTACTGCTTAGTGATGGGAATTCAACATTTACAATTTTTCTTTAGTGCTATTTGACAAATCTGATTCAAAAAGTGTTATGGTCCATATTGATTGAAATATTAATCCAAATTCTAGAAATATTTCGAAAAGAAATATACACTCTAACGCTCAAATATTTATAGATAAAGATGTCCTTTGTTGTGTTATTTATAAAAGAAAATGTGGGAAGAATCTTAAAATCCCAGAAATGGGGGAATGGTTATATAAACTATGAAATATTTGGCAGCAATTAAGTTCTAATTGTTCCAAAACTATTTAACATTATGAAAAAAATAAAGCTTGTCATTGGGAACTATTCATATTGTAGGGATTTAGTCACATAAACAAATAATTAAAAGTTAATAATTAAGCTCTGAGTAGAAGTATTTATGTACAAAATATATAAACAGAGGAGTAAATGCTTAAATACTTTTAGGGTTAGAGTGGTTTTAGGGGCAGTCTCTCAAAGGAGAAATCATCTGAATCAAACATTTAAAGAAAGACTAGGAAAGGTTGAAATAGAAGAAACATGACATGCTAAGGTTTAGAACATCCTGTTATATTGATGAAACTTTAGAAAATTCATATCCCTCAAGCACTAAATACAAAAACAGATGAAGATGAGGAAAGGGAGGTAGGTAGTGCACAATTCATAAAGTGTTATACAAAGAACTAGAATTTATAACAAGGTCAATGGCAGGGGGAGTTGGTGAAACGTTTGTAATACGGGCATGGTCACATTTGAATATAATCCTCACGTCTTCATGCATTGCAAGGAAATAAGTATTTCTTGGGGGAAAGTACTACAGACAAAATCAGGTACCCAGTATAATAAATTCTTTACTCTTGAATGTTCTTCCACAACACACTGCTTCTTGTCTACCAGCTGTCTCATTACACCCATTTCTTCTCCCCTTTAGGATTTCTAAAATAAAGTCTCTCATCAGGAGTAGAACAGATGCTATACACAGTTTCCCCCCACTATTCAAATGTAGAATGTTCCTATGAAACTTCCTTATCCTAAGTGGCATAAAACCAAGAAGCAATTCTAAGGAACACATCTTGCTAAGGGATTCAAAAAATTAAGTGGAGACAAAGCACAGACACTCGGAGACACAGTTCAAAGCTATGGATGCTACCATGCTGATTGTAGTTTCCGGGAAAGGAGCTTTGCCATGACCCTTTCACTGCCTGGGGTCTGCACTGCCACTATAATGACTCGCTAAAGACTATTTTCACTTTTTTGTTCCTGAAAGCAAAAATCCTCTTCAGATTTCTTTTGGTAGGTGAAAACAGGTAGTATTGTAGATCTTTTGTAAAAGCAAAAGGGGTATAAAGCACACTTTTGAATAGCAGGCTATACCTGTGTTGCATACAAGCAAGGCTCTTGTGAAGCCCATCCATTAGTGGATGGGTTCTTCTATAGTTGTCATGTGTTGACACACTCCCTAGTTGTGGACAATAGAGTGGAGGATAGAATGGATGTCTGCAAGACTGAAGCTAGAGAGACAAGTTATCTAACTATTGAAATATGCCAAGTTCATGTGCCTGAAACCAAGACAGTAGCAGTAAGCCTTGAGAGGAGGAAATAGATTTAAGAAATACAAACATACAAGTTGGAATGGGTTGGCTGGCTCATTGACTAAGAATCATGGAGGGCAATGGGAGATTTAGTTTTAGACATGTTCCACTGAATAATGTTTACAGAAGTTATTGTCAAACTTGGCTGCACATTGGGATCAGTGGGGGAGCTTTGCAACAATACATATTCTACAACATCACTCCTGGATTTTCTGATTCAGTACACCTTCAGTGCAAGACAGGTGTAGTCATTTTAAATAAACTCCAATGGGGATCAGAATGCAGAACGCGAATTGGAACTTTTGTTGTAGAATATTGCTCAGGGTAGAGTTAGTGACATGTTAACTAGCACATAAATGGGTACAGAAAAAAATAGCTTGGTTATGATCCCATGGCTCCTGTTTTTGCAAATGTATTTGGTGCAGAGCTGAATATTCTCTTCCATTGCTATTCTGAGCAGATGTTCATTCCTCATTCATGAGAAATTAGGGTTTGAATATCCTGCACCTGTTGCCAGATCTTACCAATGGCAGATTCTCAATCTCTTTCTCTATACATCTATTAATCCAGTTCATAATGATTTATTTTCTGTTTAACATGTGCTTTTTCTGGCCTAGAAAGATGTCCTATATATAGTCCAGCTTTCTATGTACACAAATGATTATATTAGTTGCTCAGCAGATGTCCAAGACAATGGTTTTCCGCAGGAGAACTGTATCCTGAAGATTAAACCGTTTGCCTTGAGAACTGGCCAGAAAATTGTTCTAACTCACTAAAAACCCTGTGAGGATCCTGCATGGATAATGCACACAGTGTGACCCAGATCACTGACCACATAGAAAATTGTGGAAAAAAACAAACATCCATTGATGGTATTCCCAAATGGTGCTTCATTATATGAGAAATATAATGTCTTTAAGTAAGTTAAACCAATATGTCTGCTCTTTCTACACTTCTTACTATATCTCTACCTCTTTTTGTCTACTATTCACTGATTTCATCACTATATGTTTTCTTACTTGGTCCCAACACTGAGGATTAAGTAACTTCTTTCTGGATACTAATTAATGATGGATACAAAGATGATAATTCTGCATCTTTGTGAAAAGAAAACAAGCCTCCTTATTAAAACTTCTTACCAATATCTTAAGCTATATTGAATGATGATGCAAAACTCACATGTTAAAATAACACTGCCAGCAGGAGATATTCAGACTCCACTGGCGTCCTCTTTGTTGTTTCCGTTTTTAAGTTGCATGGTAACTACACCCTGGAAGCATCTGCTCTGCTACCTTCCTTCATGATTCAGAAATTGGGGGCAGTGTATTTACCTGGAGACCTCTAGGTTTCTAACAGTTTTGCGGAAACATGGATTCATGACTGAATTTTTAAGGTCAGGAAGATTTTTAAATATCTTGGATAGAAACCACAGAGATGGAAAACAATTAGTGATTGCGAGAAGTTAGAGATGGTGGACAGGAGGGGCAGCAGGGAGGGCAGTGATTGTGACTATAAGAGGTTTATCCGAAGCAGATCTTTATGGTAATGGGGAAGGTGGTCATTTCACCAACCTACATGTATGATCAAAGGACATAGAATGGTAGCCCTAAGTTGTATCAGTATCAGCTTCCTGGTTTTGATAATGTTAATAGATAAGCAGTAGCTATTGAGGGCAGCTGGGGGAAGGACACAAGGGACCTGTCTGTACTATCTTTGCTCCTTTCTCTGAGCTTTTGTTTCAAAAAAAGTCTAGAAAATAAGTTCATCTGTACCATTTTTCTAGATTCCTCACATATGTATAAATGTACTTGTTTTTCTGTCCTACTTTAGTGTGTATGACAGTCTCTGAGTCCATCCACATCTCTGCAAATGGCACAATTCTGTTCCTTTTCATGACTGTGTACTAATGGGAAGGAAGTCCAAGGAAGAGGGGATGTATGTATATGTGTGGCTGATTCACATTGCTGTACAGCAGAAACTAACACAACATTGTAAAGCAATAAAATACTCCAATGAAAATAATGCTAATAAAAATAAGTTTCAATGGTACAAAAAATTTTTTAAAAAGCTTAAAAAAAACCCTCCTTGTCAGAGTCTCTATTAGAGAACAACAACCATAAACAGTGTGGAGCCTGTTTCTTCTAGAACTGGCATTGTCTGATTTGCCTGCATTTTGACTACCACCTATGATGAATCTGTCACTTCACTCAGCTCTTTGGCATTTTGTCAAGGCCTAGCCTTCCCAAATCAGACCAGATTTCTGCCTTTAATAATTGCTCTTGTTCAATCCACAACACCTAGCAGTGTCTGGCACATAGGAGGGATTTTGGCTGAATGAATAAAGGCAGGAAAGATGGTCTTATCTCTTCTCCTAGAACTCTGAGTTCCTTGTGGCCTGGACAACAGATTCACCTCTATCAGCAAAACATCTAAGATGGTAGGCAGTGAGTGAATCTTTTAAGAAGTAATAAATGAGATGTTATAAAAATCAGTGAGGATTATTGTTATTAGCATTTTAAAGGCTCTTTCCACCCTCCACTAAGAGAAACTTGTCATCATTTCCATCCACCTTACCTTTCGTTCTAAGACCTTTTATATTTTCGAATATGACTGAGGACAGCCTATTTTGAACAAGGTCATATACTTCTGTATGTACACCTATAAAATGGCACAGTTTTCTAAGATGGAAAATTATATTCAAAGCTGTCCTTGCAAATCATCCTGTGGAGATTCTAGATGGCCAGGGCACCAGCTCCGCTACTTTTTGAAGGAAACCAGTGAGGCACTTGGGATCTCTGTGAATGGCTGCTTGTTAAGTGGTTATTACAAAGATGGGAAAAATTAGGAGCCCCATCATCAGACCAATGAGCTGCTGATGCCCTTGCATGGATGCTTCATACTTCGTTTACTGGCCATTGGCCGCGTTTGAATCTTCAAGAAACCAGCCTTTGTGTTTAGGAAGGTGGGGGAGGAGCCAAAAGAGGCCAACCTGGCAAGTATCTGATGTAAGTTATACCCTAATTTTCTAGACATTTCTTCTCTTTTTCATCCCCTCATTCTGCAACTGTTAGACAGTAACCCTTGGATACAAGTGACAGAAAACACAAACAGGCTTTGTAAAAGGAGACTCTGTTAGCATATGTTTAAAAAAATCTTGAATGACACCAAGCTAGGAGCCCAAACAGTGTTATACTGGCTGGATTCATCTCCACTTGTTAATAACTCTTTTCTCACCTGTGTTGCTTCATTATTAGGCTCCATATGGCTACCTGCAGAATCTTCAGACTTATGACTTCCCAAATTCATGTACACTGGAAAAGAGAGTATATATTTTCCTGGATAAATGTGTAGAACTTCAAGGTTTCAGTCTAGATGGACTCACTGAGGTGACATGTGCACTCATTGAGTAAACAATGTGGCAAAGGGGATTCTGTGACTCAGTTGACCAGACTTGGGTCTTCTGCTCCATCACTGGACTCCTTTCACTTCCAATTGAACTAAAGGAACAGAATATAGAATATCGACTCCAAAAGATGTTGGGGGTGCTGTTGCTAGAAGAAAAAAAGAGATTTTGTCAAGCCCAAACAGTAAACACCAGCTACATCTTGTACCCTGTGCTTTAGCCTTACTCAGATCAGCTGCTTGCAATTTTCTAATGTGCTTCTTTCCACTTTTGAGCCATATCTTCTACCATCCTCCTCATGTTTTCCTGTCAAAATAGTATCTGTACTTCCAGGAAATAACTAGTTTAAATGCTGCTTTCTTTGTGAGTCCTTGGTCAAATGAATTTCTCCTGATCTATGTTCCTGAAGTATTTTTGAACCTCTGTTCTAGCATCCATTTTAGTCTGTTTGGTATTGTAATGACCTGAATTTATGTCTTCATTTCCTTAGGTAACCAGTGTTGTGAAGTTAGGTACTGAATCTGTTATAGCTTTGCATTGCCAACAGAGTACCAAGGATTCTGCCATATATACAATATATTCTTGCTGACTTATTGACTTAAAATTAATTTGAATAGTTAATCTTTTTCCCATTTCAGCTTGCTATATCAAGCCTGTATTTACGCCTACAAAACTGCTCTAAGGCATGAAGTTTTCCCACATTTTCTTTGATTTAAATACATCTATACTTATTTTTATATAAAATCATTCTTCAGTTGCTAACTTATCTACACCAAGATTGGCTTTGAGTGAGTTTATTATTGTCTAGAGGTTGGAAAACTTTGACCCTTTCTTCCCATCACTTATATACTTCATAGATTTTACATCAGAAAGCAAATTTATTATTCATGGTATGGCTTTAGCTATATAATCAGATGGAATAAATAACAATCATAATGGGGTCTTTATACTGCAGATTATATTCAGTATTTTATAATTCAACAAAATCTGACTGTCTGAGAACCCTTCTGACCATTAGAGCAGGTGCTGTTCTGAATGGATTCCTAATGACACATCTTCCTTGATAGTGAAGCTGCCAAAACTAGTGGTTAGTCCTACATCAGTGAAATAATTGGGATTAAAATGGGAAAATATTCAATTCAGTGTAAAAAATAGCTTCACTGAGCACGTACTCTAGCTCCATGTCCTGTGTTGTGTGTGGATGATAAACAGATGAAGACATGGTAAAAATCTCATGGTTTAGGCCTGTGCACAGAACCTTTAATAATGTAGTATGGCTAGTAAGGATCTTCCCTGTAGCTCAGATGTAAAAAATCTGCCTGCAATACAAGAGACCTGGGTTCGATCCCTGGGTCAGAAAGATCCTCTGGAGAAGGGAATGCCAATCCACTGCAGTATTGTTGCCTGGAGAATCCCATGGACAGAGGAACTTGGCGGGCCACAGTCCATGGGGGTCTCAAAGACACAACTGAGCGACTAACACTGTTATGACTAGTAACAGTTGCTCAGACTATTTCAGAATCTGGGAAAGGTCAACTTAACCCAGAACCAGGACATATGGTGAGAGTTCCTGAATGCAGTTAATTATCTGGATGTTTCCAAATAGCTCCTGCTTGTGGCTTAGAGAAGTTCAGTAACTTGCCCAAGGCTACACATGGAGACAGATTGCATGACATCCATAGACTTGCATCTCTAGTCAGTCTATCTACTCCATTAAATGTTACTGTCCTCACACACACACACACACACACACACACACACACACACACACACACACTACACACACACACACACACACACACTACACACACACACACACACACACACACACACATGTGTTATTGCCGGGAATTAATGAAACCACAACTACAGCAGAATCTTCCTATAACATAATACACTTAAGAGCAAATATCTTTAGTGTGAAAAAGAAACTTGAAAAATACCTAACTTGAAAGATGAGGAGAGTTCCATACTTACCATACCCTGGGGAAAATGGGTATATTTTATGGTATATACACATAAACTGTGTATGTGCCAGGTATCAAAATTTAGCAGAGGGTATGTGGAGAATAGGCTTCCCAGGTGGCTCAGTGGTAAAGAATCCACCTGCAATGCAGGAGACCCAGGTTTGATCCCTGGGTCGGGAAGATCCCCTGGAGGAGGAAATGCCAACCCACTCCAATGTTTGCGCCTGGAGAATTCCAAAGACAGAGGAGCCTGGCAGGCCACAAGTCCATAGCGTCACAAAGAGTTGGACATGACTGAAGTGACTTAGCACACACACACGCATATGGAAAATGAAGTTTCCAAGTTGGAGTCCCTTAACTTTGGAGGTGGCAGTTAGAGTAAAATGCATTTACAGACTTCTTTGTCACACTGACTCAGTAAACACATGTAATATAATATCTTCCCCCAATTTTATTTAAACTGCTAATAAGCTCTGCTTCCAGATAAAATGAACTGATGTTGATTTGAAAGATTTGCACATCCTAGTGTTCCATAAAGGCAACTAACCTCAACCTATCAAGTAAAGGAGGGTACTATATATTCAAGATAGTGATACATCTTAGTGAGTAATTTTCAATTGTATATGAGAGAGACCTTATTAATAATAAACTAATCAAAAGGTTTGTTTATTTTTCAGTGAAAACGAAAATATATTATCTCATGTTGTCCAAATGTGTTTTTCTTTTTGGTAGCTATTTCTCCCCCTAAGTATCCTTTGGGATGTTATTGAGTTACACAACTATTTTATAGAGCTCTTGATATAGAGTTTCCTAGAGATCAACTATCTTTTAAGTTAATGAAACTGTGCATTTTATGATTATATATATTCAACTGAGGAAAATGGAAATATAAATGTAGCTTCAAACTATATAAAATAGCTTCAAACTATATCAATAAAGCTTCAAACTATATTAATATATAGGTTCAAGCTATATAAAAATTGTTTCTTTTAAATTAAGAAAACATTTTTAATTTATTTATTTATTGTTTCCTTTACATTATCATGTTGGTTTTGCCATACATTGACATGAATCCACCATGGGTATACATGTATTCCCCTTCCAGAACCCCCCTCCCATCTCCCTCCCGATTTCATCCCTCTGGGTCATCCCTGGGCTTCTATGTGGTAAAACACCTTAAATGCAGTTATTCCTTCACCTCATGCTCTCTCTTCATCTCCCATACATTTACTACACATTTCCACTTGGACTTTTCACAAATCCAATATTTTCAAATCCCACCATTACTTTACCCATAAGCTTCTCCCTCCTGGGTTCCCATATCTATAAGTGACAACGCCATTGAGCCATTTACTCAGGATTAATATTTATGAGTCATTCTTGTATTTTCTTCATTTTTATATCCACCCCCTGTTACATTTCATTAGTACTCCTAAATATGCTAACATTGCCGTATTTAAGACAGTCTCTCTCACCTGGACTGTAATAATAGGCACCTAGTTTTTCCCTTTTTGTTAATCTTATCCTTAAAAACCCTCTTACTCTCAGGAAAATCTAGATTTGTTCGCATCATTCCCAATGGTCCCACATTGGCTACAGGAGAAAACAAAAACACCTTCAATGCCTTAGAATGCCATTTGAGACACTTGGTAATCTGATCTCAGCCTCACACTACTATCAATAAGAAGGCATGTGAAAAAAAATAGATGCTTTCAGGATTGTACTTAAACTTTCCCCCTTCAACTAATTCTTTGTTTCTCTTTTCTTTTACAGACAAACTTCCTAAGAGTTCCCTGTATTTATTCTCTTGATTATGACAATGTATTAACTCCTTAGAGCCCTGCAGTGTGCTCCTATTTCTCCACCATTAATCTGCCCACAGAATGTCTTACTCTTTGGTTACTGATTACCTTCATGTGTGTTCAATTAATAGCTGTAGTCTTCTTTTCACAGTGTGCTCAGTAGCTTGCTTGTGTCTGACTCTTTGCAACCCTATGGACTGGAGCCTGCCAGGTTCCTCTGTCCACGGAATTTCACAGGCAAGAATGCTGGAGTGGATTCATTCTCCAGGGGATCTTCCCAACCCAGGGATCAAACCCACATCTCCTGCATTGCAGGGGGATTCTTTTACCACTGAGACACCAAGGAAGCCCTGAGCCACCAACAGTTCTATTACATATGGCAGAATTGACTATTCTCTCATGAGCACTCTTTTGGATTCTGAGAAACCACAAATTTCTTGACCTCCTGCTGCCTCTCTAGCTGCTTTTTAAAAATTCTCCTTTGCAGAATCATTATTTTTAGCAGACCCTTAAATGTTGGCATCCTGAGGGGCCTCTCCTTGTCCCTTTTGTCACTTTGCCCTCGGGCAATCTCATAGAGTTCCTGAGTTCAGTTAGAAGCAGATGACTCACAATATCCTCAATGAACATGCATTTGAGCAAACTGGGAGATAGTGGAGGAAAGAGGAACTTGGCCTGCTGCAGTCCATGGAGTCAAAGAGAATTGGACACAACTTAGCCACTGAACAACAACAAGACAATATTGTATATCCAGTGCATATCTTTTCTCTGAACTCCACAACTATATACAGTCATCCCTCAGTTTCCACAGGGTGTTGGTTCCAGGATCCCCTGTGGATACCAGAATTCATAAACGCTCAAGTCCCTTACATGAAATGGTGTAGTACCATTGCCTCTTGGTATCCACAGGTCCCATTTCCAAGGGTTCAACCAATGGCAATTTGATCAAAAATTAGTTGAATCCTTGGGTGTGTAACTTGTGAATACAGAGGGTTGACTGTATTTAGCTGTCTACCTGATAAATATGTATGTGTATATCTATCTATCTATCTATCTATCTATCTATCTATCTATCTATCTATATGCACACACACTTGAATAGGCACTTAAAAATCAAAATATCCCAAACTGAACTTATTATCTCTACCAAACAGCTTCTCTATGTTTCTTGTCTCAGTGATTGGCATTAATTATGTACCCAATAGACCTAGTCAATAATATGGTTTTTCCAGTAGTCATGTATGGATGTGAGAGTTGGGCTATAAAGAAGGGTGATAGCTGAAGAATTGATGCTTTTGAACTGTGGTGTTGGAGGAGACTCTTCAGAGTCTCTTGGACTGCAAGGAGATCCAACCAGTTAATCCTAAAGGAAGTCAGTCCTGAATATTCACTGACTGATGCTGGAGCTGAAACTCCAATACTTTGGCCACCTGATGTGAAGAACTGACTCATTTGAAAAGACCCTGATGCTGGGAAAGATTGAAGGCAGGAGGAGAAGGGGACAACAGAGGATGAGATGGTTGGATGGCATCACCAACTCAATTGACATGAGTTTGAGTAAGCTCTCCGGGAGTTGGTGATGGATAGTGAGGCCTAGTGTGCTGCAGTCCATGGGGTCACAAAGAGTCAGACACGACTGAGTGATTGAACTGAACTGAAATTCCCTTTTGGCTAAAAGACATGAAAAACCCAGGCCCTAAATTGTGTACCTATCACTGTTCTCTTGGGAGATATAAAAGATCGGTTAATCTAAGTAAGTGCTTGAGTTTTGCATGCTGATGAAGTCATGTAACTTTTTTTTTTACCTATATGCTTGAAAAGTGCTGGGAAAGGATTAGATACATTTGTATAGAATGGAGATACAGTAAACATTTTATTTGAAGGAAATTGGACCAAACATGAGCCTCACCTACTGCTTTCAGTTTGCCTTTAGCTTCCATGGTGAGCCCTGTGGAACTCCAGAGAAATCAACAGAAAGGGCAGTTAGAGCTCCTTTGGGGTTGGCCATTGTGTAGATTGCTCTCTAGGGCTGTATTTACGTTCCTATCCTATACTGACCCATTTCATCCAGGTGATTGAGGAGCACTACATCCAATAGCAATTTAAGCCACCTGTATTGATTTTCAAATGAAATGCCTATCAAACTATAATCCCCACCCACAGATCACCTGATTCCTTTTCTCCAGCTTCTTTCATTGAGTGCCTATCTGCTATACTAATTTACTGTTTTTATGCTACCTTCACAGTTTGGTTCTCTGACAATCCAAGCAAACAGGGTGATTGAGTAGAGGTTTACATAAATGTCTGAATGAATATTTCTCCTTGATATTTTTCCCAGGGGTCCTTATACGTGTGCTTAGGCATGCCTTCAACTACCAGGCAGATATTTGACAATTCTGTCTTCGTTTTCACTTCCTACCTGTGTAGAACCCTAGTATCAATCTGTGGTGAACGTTTTGTGTCTTTTCAGGTATCTGTTGGGCACTCACACAACCCTGCACTTGTGAATTGACTCCTAGATTTTCAGAAAAGATACTGCTTTTCAAAGTGCTCAATAGATAGTATCATTTTATCAAGTATTTGTTTTACCTTTTGGCCAGTCTCTCCTTTGATCTAACTGGTAGCACTACTGCTTCTTATAGCGGCGGTATTAAACAGTTGTTGGTTGTTTTGGCAAACCCCATGGGGATGGGCTTTTCCACCCGAGGAAACTCTGACTCACACAAACGAAGAGAAGCATTGTGGTTGAGGCTTTTCCAGGGAATTGCCAAACAGGTCAGGTAGTAACAATTCTTTAGGAGCTGGGTGATGTGGGGAGTTCCAAACACATTCTGCCTAGTTTGGCTTTTAGGTTGATGACTTTAAGAAGTGTCATGGTTGTGAGGTTGTTGAATATTCAAGTGTATGGAGCATGGCTGGGTGGAGATAGAACAACTAAAATGCAATAGAGCTTACTGTTCTTACTGAAATTCAGCTGCCTTTCTCCAGTAAACATTTAGTGAATCGTTGTAAGCCTTTTTTGAATTTCCATAATCCCGAAAGGGTTTATTTTGACAATTTTTGCTAGTATTTATCTTGCTTTTCTGGGAGAATAGATTTTTGAAATTCCTTCCTCTGTCATTCCAGAAGTGACTACTATATTTTATATGCCATTTCACATCAGAATTTCTCCTGATGTTCTAAATGTGATACATCCTTCATAAATCGGCTGCTTCTTTGGTATCACTCAGCTGGAACTGATTATTAAGTACATCTTCATTTTATGGTTATCATCCATATGAGGTTTATTGAAGATGGGCATGGAAGTGTGCTGGCAAACTGGAGGAAATGCATTGCCTTTCCAGGCTCTCATTCTTTTTTTTTTTTATGCAAAATGTTGGAAGTGGAGTAGGTGATCTTAAAGGCGTCTTTTAACTGTGATGTTGTCTAGATTGACTTTGCTTTTGAAGTTTAATCTCCCCTTCAGATAGCTTAGGCTTGCCAAAGTCAGATTATGACTGATTATGACAGATTGCAGAAAGCTTTTTGAAAAGTGAAATACCAAGGAGTGGATGCCCTAATGAAGTTCTATATTTATAAATAGGACACTCTATTCTCCCTACACAGGCATGGGTTTTAGTAATGTCACGATGACATAGCCACCCCATCCATTAAGAATGGAACAGCTTCAGACCATCACTTTTTGCTTTTAGAATCAATGCCACAGTTCTTCTGGCTGACAGCCTTACAGGGACACGCAATTAAGTTCTCTTATGCGTGGCTCCAATGGATTTCAATGAAGCACATACATACCCAGGAGAAGACTTACTAACCCAGCAGCTCTGGCTCTGAAAAAGTGGGTTAGATCCTGTCAGGTGAGAAAATAGTACCCTGTAGTACTCAGTTGAAGGGCCTGGGTTACGGAGAGCCTGGAAAATACATTTTCCCTCCATCCTCAAGTAGTCTTAGTTGCATTCTAGGGAAATGATGTCACACCTGCCAAAATAAGCTAACCCCCCTCTCCAAGAGGTGATTTTCATGTAAGCAATCCTTCTCAAGCTAAAATGATCCACAGGTTCACAGGGAAGCAGGAAGTCATCATGTTCAGATCTGCGGAGCTGGCAGCAAGAACAAAGTTTGTTTCTCTACCAGTTGGTTTACAGAATTCACTGGAAGTCAGCGATTTTATAAGCATAAGTCATAATGCCATCTCATACTCAGTGAAAATATCCTCTAGGAACAAAGATGCAGCATGGTTCAAGAATGCAGTGGAGGAGAGGAAATCTGACTATAGGCATATTTGATGAGGAGTTTGTGAGGAAGTAGAGGAAAAAAAGGGCCGGGAGCTAGAGGGGTACAACTAGAAAACTATGAAAAAAAGATTAATGAGGAATATTGAGATCTATATCTTAACAAAATTTTAGTTATCAATACAAACTTCAGGTGATAGTGAGAGACAAGGAGGCTTGGCATGCCGGAGTCCATGCGTTCACAAAGAGACAGATATGACTTAGTGGCTGAACAACGACAATAATAGAATTTTATAACAGTGTAGGAAATAGCGACAGAATGGAGGATCAAGAAATAGACCCTAATATCTGTGGGGTCATAACATAAATTTTACATGTCAAGTCTGTGGAAAAATATGGAGGTTTTTTTTTTTAAGTGAGTGCATTGGGACAATTGTCTAGGAAAACATTGCCTAAGAAGTTTAAAAAGGAAAAGAAAAAATCAAGACCAAAATAAGACTTTGGAAAACAAATTGTGTGGGTATGAGTTTTCTCAGAATGATAGAAAATCTAAAACATTAATGATCAACTATGTTGTAAAAATTTCAAATTTATATTCATAAAAAGAGTCAAAAAGAAAATGACAAACTGAAAAACATTGACATGTATGACAAATTACTATATTTTTGATGGATTAAGTGACTTAATGCATTAATAACAATAAAAAGTAACAATAGGAAAATGGCCCATTAATGTGAATAAGCAGGTCACAGAAAAGAGACATACAAATGACTAATAAACATATGTGATTAATCTCAATCATGATTGAGCTACTATGAACTAAAATAACTATGAAAAATCATCTATTAAATATAAAATTTGAAAGTAGTTTAAATAGGTGAGGATAAGCAGAAATGGGGTTTCTTGAGTGCTTGCCATGTGATAGAAATCAGTCCAGCATTATCAATATGTTAACATGATATATTGTTTGACCCTGCAGTTCTACTTCAGTGATTTATCCTATACATATATATATATACACACACATACACACATATTCACACACGCAAGCAGATAAACATTTTCACAAATTTAAAAAGGTATTTGAAGGTACTTATAAGCATGTTCAGTATAGTATATTCAAATAAAAATAAAATATAAGCAACTAATATCTATTAATAGGAGAGGAATCAAATAATGTTTTGGCCAAACAATGAAACATTGTCTATCATTTTAAAAGAAGACTGTAATTCTATTTACACTGCTATGGAATGATGCCTAGCTCTATCAGAATGTGTATGGATTCTGTGTGCATGTACATGTACACATGCATACAAGTGCATAATATGGAAACAAGATAAAAGTTAACATTGTTTGATTTTTCTCAACATTTATGGTGCTTCTCTTGAATTAAGAAAATCTAGGTTCTAAGGAAGTCTACTCTTACTTTCCCTGGACCTGTGAAAAAGGATCATCTGACAAGAGCATGTTTCTAACTTTTGTGCTTTAAATTTAAGTATGTGAAGAGAAAATCATGGTTGGAAAGTCTAAAGGAGAAGGGAAGAGGGTTAACAGCAATTAATTAAGCCAGCACTGTAGTATTGAGGGGTGGGTCTTGATGAGGTGGGAAGAATTTAAAGACTGATGAACTTTGTTCACTTTTCAGTGTTTTCCGAGGACATAGTCATAGAAACAGTTTTCAAATATGAGGGGAGTGGATAAGAGAAGGAAAGAAAGATGATTTGAAAAAGTATTTCTTGGAACTCTGTCCTTAGCACAATGTTAAAAAAATAAATTAAACCCTGGCTTTCATTAAATTGATTTCTGACTGCAGATCTATGTTCTTCTGATAGTAACATCTCTTGGGGATGGAGATATACGAATACAGGGGACTTGCGATATGGTATGATGTGTGGGTGTGTAAATAATTATAAGTCAAATATAAATTTATATAAATACTCATCTTTCTACCTTTATATTTCTGTCTGTCCATCCATCCATCATCCATCCACTTATTATGAACCAGAGGCTATTTTCCAGGTCTGTTCCACGGATTGACTCATTTGACCCTCATAAAATCTCTCTAAGGTTATTTAATCTCTTCATTGTCTAAGGGTATAGCAACATATGAATTTGTTGAGCTATTTCAAATTCTAAAAGATGATACAGTGAAAGCACTGCACTCAATATGCCAGCAAATTTGGAAAACTCAGCAGAGGCCACGAGACTGGAAAAGGTCAGTCTTCATTCCAATCCTAAAGAAAGGCAATGCCAAAGAATGTTCAAACTACCTCACAGTTGTGCTCATTTCACATGCTAGAAAAGTAATGCCCAAAATTCTCCAAGCCAGGCTTCAACACTATGTGAACAGTGAACTTCCAGATGTTCAAGCTGGATTCAGAAAAGGCAGAGGAAACAGAGATCAAATTGCCAACATCCATTAGATCATAGAAAAAGCAAGAGAGTTACAGAAAAACATCTACTTCTGCTTTATTGACTATGACAATAAAGCATTTTGTGTGGATCACAACTGTGGAAAGTTCTTCAAGAGATGAGGATTCCAGACCACCTTACCTGCCCCTTGAGAAATCTGCATGTAGGTCAAGAAGCAACAGTTAGAACTGGACATGGAACAACAGACTGGTTCCAAATCAAGAAAGGAGTACATCAAGGCTGTATATTTTCACTCTGCTTATTTAACTTACATGCAGAGTACATCATGCAAATTTTGGGCTGGAAGAAGCACAAGCTGGAATCAAGATTGCTGGGAGAAATATCAATAACCTCAGATATGCAGAAAGCGAAGAAATAAAGAGCCTCTTGGTGAAAGTTAAAGAGGAGAGTGAAAAAGTTGACTTAAAACTCAGCATTCAGAAAACTAAGATCATGGCATCCGGTCCCATCACTTTATGGCAGATAGATAGGGAAACAAGGAAACAGTTACAGACTTTATTTTTTTTTTGAACTCCAAAATCACTGCAGGTGGTGACTGCAACCATAAAATTAAAACACCCTTGCCCCTTGGGAGAAAAGCTATGACCATCTTAGACAGTATATTAAAAAGGAGAGACATTACTTTGCCAACAAACGTCTGTCTAGTCAAAGCTATGGTTTTTCCAGTAGTTATGTATGGGTGTGACAGAACTATAAAGAAAGCTGAGTGCCAAAGGATTGATGCTTTTGAACTGTGGTGTTGGAGAAGACTCTTGAGAGTCCCTTGGACTGCATGGAGATCAAACCAGTCAATCCTAAAGGAAATCAGTCCTGAATATTCATTAGAAGGACTGATGCTTAAGCTGAAACTCCAATACTTTGGCCACCTAATGCGAAGAACTGACTCCTTGGAAAAGACCCTGATGCTGGAAAAGTTTGAAAGCGGGAGGAGAAGGGGAAAACAGAGGATGAGATGGTTGAATGACGTCACTGACTAAATCGACATGAGTTTGAGTAAGCTTTCCAGGAGTTTTCAATGGATAGGGAGGCCTGGCATGCTGTAGTCCATGGGGTTGCAAAAGGTTAGACGTGACTGAGTGACTGAATTGAACTGTTTGTCTAAGTGAGGACACTGAGGTTGTTTGTTGTTGTTTAGTTGCTAATTCCTGTCCTACTCTTTTGTGATCCCAAGGACTGTTTGATACTATTCTCTTAATATGCTACAGGAAGATCCACCTAATATTTTATGTAAGTCTTTGAAATCAATAATACATGACATAAGGTCAGTATTATTCTCTACAGTTTTCATTGTGTTGTCAAATTTTGCTATCTATATAGTGCTGACCTTTTAAATACATTGAAGTTTGAATCATTTTTCTGTACTCTATACCTGATTAAATAGCCTTGGAAATATGTTTGTTCTCTGTTTCCTAAAGCTCATACGTGAAATTATATGGGTGGAAATGTTTGGGAAGTTTTGCTCTGTATAAAATATTTTGAGTTTCTTCCATGGATAGTGGTTAATGGATTGCTTGGGTCTTATTTATCATCATGAATCAATTTGGGTAATTTATATATTTTCCAGAAAGTCATTTAATCCATATTTTAATTTTCATTTGCATAAAATTTATGCCACTTATTATATTCTACTTAAAATATTTTTGTATCTAAAATTATTTTCCCCATGTAATTTGCAATTTTCTATTTTTGTGATTTCTCAATTCTTTGCTGATTATGTTAGCTAATGATTTGTATATCTTCTTGATTTTTCACATAAATTCTTGAGAGTGTTTAATTGCTCTGCCAGTTTTTAATGTTCAAAATCATTGATATCTTATTTCTCGTTATTAATCATTTATTTCTGCTTTACTTTAACTTCATGGTTTCTTTTTAGTTATTGAATTAACTTTTAT